>CAUYQG010090832.1:0-41675 GCA_963574415.1 Tarsius wallacei | reverse complement strand
ATGTAAAGGCCACTGGAGACTCAGAAAAGGGAAGTGGGAATGGGTGGAGGGTCAAAAAATCATCTATAGGTACAAGGACACAGGTAAGGATGAGTACACTTAAAGCCCAGACCAAAATTATTTGTGCCCACCATAAAACTATTTTAAAAAGATTAAAAACATAACAAAACAAAAAACAAAACCAAATTATGCCTGAGACTTGGTTAGAGTACATACTTTGTTCCCTCCTCTGGAGCTGAGGGCCTCTGATCAGCACCTCCCAAAGATATGCTGTTCCCTTACACAACCATGTGGGCCCAGAGTTCCAGAGCTCCAAAACTCCAAAGGACAGGCAGTGATTGGCAAATGTGGCCCTGGATCGCTCACAGGGTATTTCAGCCAGAAATGGAATTGGTTTCTCTGAGGGGTGGGCGCCCAGAGACTACCTGGGTGACCGGCGGCTTGGTCTGGGTGAAACGATATAGCCAGGGAGGGAGCCAAGACCCGAGACTCCTGTGCATGGCAGCAGCCGGGGGCCACAATATCTGGTCCTGCATGGGACTGAGGTGTCCCTGGGCCTCGGACCAGTGCAGCTGGCGCTGGGCAGAGAGATGGGGGAAGGAAAGCAAGAGTCTTTTTGGGAACTCACATTCGGAGGATCTCACAATTCCACCTATGCCATCGCCATCTTACCGGAACTCCCCTTTCCTTGATTTCTAAGCTGCTTCTGAAAACCACCCACTTTTGTCTTGGGGGCAGCTGATATCATTGCCTGTGGCTACCTCTGATCTCTATACTTCTGGATTTATTAGAAGCAGACTCCTGATTTTGACACTCTCAGCTCCTCAAATAATTGTATGAATTTTTGATTCCATATATTAAATCTCTATCCAATAAAATTACCTAATATGTTTTGATTCCTGAGATGTTTTAACTGATCACTTTTATTACTGCATATGGTCCCAGGGAAATAGAGCCTTAATGATAGCAATGTGGGACTAGATTCTTAAACTTAGCCAAAAGTGGAAACAGGAATAACCACGGCACCAGTAGAAAATGGGTTCATAATTACATATAATATTGTGGCGTGTAGTTACTCATAATTTCTTTGTATTTTCTTAAGATAAAAAAACTATTGAGGCATAGAGAGCTCAAGCAGTGGTTAAAATTAAAAGTTATAAAGTAAACATGAAGTGGGCTTCTTCTCACTATTCTGAAGACCTTAGGAAAGAAATGACACATAGTTCCATAACTTCTTGACAATATATACAGTCTGCTGATTCTCACTTAGACTAACTTAAGTACTTGCAGATAAGAAATGTGAGAATTTCTGGAAGATGAAAATTCAGAGGTTTATGCAAATGAGAAGAATTACAAGTACTGTTAGAAAACATGGAATTGACCAATGTTTGACTCAAGTTGAGGTGACAAACCTTGATTCATATTTTGCCTCTGTTATTAACAGTGGCTGTATGACCTTGAGAAAATTACTTAATCATCCTGTGACTAGTTAAATAAAGTACAGTAATGAAGCTGGAGAAGTCGTTCTTCAAGCTCAGAACAGAAATCTCTAAAGAGGTGAAAGAAGCAGCCTTGGCCATGTATTCAAACTTAAATGGTACTAGAAAAGTTTTCCACAGAGGGAAATTCTGTTACTCATACACTCATAACTGGTTGCCTGTCCCTTCATTCTGGCATGTCAGACCTGACAGATTACTCTTCTCAAACAGTGGAGTCTTTAAATCATTTCTTCTTTCAAAACATACCATGATTTCCTGATCAAACACATAATAAGCCTAAACTTGTCATCCCGGCATTCAAGGCTTCCATGATGGGGATTACTGGATTAAAGTGCTATTATCTAAACCAGTTTTTGTCACAATGGAACATGGGCATCTTATTAATTGATTCATGCAATAGTCTATTGTCATTCAACACACTTTTCTTACTTAAAAAATTTAGATTCATGGAGTACACATGCATTTTCATTACATGAAGTGGTAAGGATTGGGTCTCAGGTGGCCCATTTTGCCCCATAGGCAGTTTCTGAACCCGAACTCTCTTCCCTTCCTCCCCTGTTATCAGTGTCTCTAGTGTCTATTATTTCCATCTTTGTAACCACTTAGCTCTCACATATAAGTGAGAACATTAGGTGTTTGATTTTTTGTTTCTAAGTCAATTCACATAGAATGATGACCTCCATCTCCATCAATGTTGCTACAAAGGACATGATTACATTCTTTATTAAGGCTGCATAGTATTCCATGGTCAACACACTTATTGACTGCCTTCAATATGCCAGCTATTGTGTGAAATACTAGAGAACAAAGTAAATAAAGCACAATCTCTACCCTCACAGAGTTTACAAGTTAGCATGGAGGACAGAAATATATATAGAGAGGAGTATCATATAATGTGTTAGACACTTTGATATATCCTTGCACAGCAAGGATGGAAACAAACGGAAAGCACCTAACTCAAACTAAAAGGGAATGTAAAAGGAGTTCCACAGGTTTATAGGGGAATAACAATTTCTAACTAGCCTGGTAAAAGAGATCTTGGAATGCTTGAGAACTACTTCAATATGGCTAGAATTTAGGAAGCAAAAAGAGACATGGTACTATAAGAGTACAAGATCTCAGCAGGATAAAAAAGTACAAATGTATTTGAACTCTATTGGGAAGGTAATAAATGGTCCTTCAAGGGCTCTAAGAAGGAGAGAGGGTCATCGGGATACAGATTTCAAAATATTTGATACCAATACAGAAATTAAATGGAGGAGAGTGACCATAAACACAGAGGGAAGAATTGAACCATATTAAGCTTGGGGAACAAATGAAAGTCTTGAATGAAGAAAATGAGGGTAAGGATAGAAAAAAGAGAACAAATTCGGTGACATTCTCCCATGGATGTAGTTTTCTGTTGTCACTGGGCCTATGCTGCTGATGACAGGATTATCAAGGTAGACTTTCTTTTCACTCGACTGCTGAATGAGACGGGCATTTCTTTTGTGGATCTTCAGAACTTTCACTAGAGAAGGGCCTAGGCTTTAAAATATGTCATTCCATGCTTCATTCCTGCCAACCTATCATAGACAATAAAGAAGGACTTGTACAATTTAGAGAACTCAACTTAGAGCACTTAGGCTCCCAGATTGCAAGCTTTAAATCATTTGACGTTTCCTTCTGCCTGCTGAATTGTGTATTAACAAGTTGTGAGTGCAATATTTTAGAACACTAATCTCTATCCCCACTCCCATGGTGAAAATGCCAAATTGAGAAAAGAGATGAGGAGGAAGTGAATAACAGGAATTCTTCAGAAAGATAGAAGCAATTGAAGACACCAAAATCTTTGAGGGGTATTATTTAATTCTATTTTTAAAATAGCACCACTTATAACTTTTAAGATAAAAAATCAGGCCAGGCTCAGTGGCACAGCCTGTTATCCCAGCGCTTTGGGAGGCCGAGGCGAGTGGATTGCCTGAGCCCATGGGTTCGAGACCAGCCTGGGCAACTTGACAATACCTCATTTCTACAACAAATCAAACGAATTAGCCAGGCATGGTAGCGCATGCCTGTAGTTCCAGCTCCTTAGAAGGCTGAGGTGGAAGGATCTCCAGATCACAGCAGGTGGACGGTGGCATGGCTGTGAGCATGCCATTCCCCTCCAGCCTGGGTGATGGAGTGAGAATCCAACTCAAAAATAAATAAATTAAATTAAATTAAAAATTATGTATTAAGCACCAAGCCTAATGAACATACCATACAGTACACTAAGCTTAGAAATAATTAGGAAAATATTGTGAGTCAATATTGAAATAATGTTGCCATTTCTTTATTGTTCTTTTTTTTTTTTTTTTTTTTGAGTTGGCGTCTCACTCCGTCGCCCAGACTGGAAGACTGGAGCCTCAACCTGCTGGGCTCCGGCGATCCTTCCGCCTCAGCCTTCTGAGTAGCCGGAATTACGGGCGCACGCTTCCACGCCCGGCTAATTTTTTTGATTTATTGTAGAGTTGAGGTTTCGCCTGCCCAGACGGGTCTCGAACCCGCGGGCTCAGGCAATCCACTCACCTCAGCCTCCCAAGGCACGGGATTACAGGCTGAGCCACCGAGCCCGGCTCTTTATTGTTCTTAAAGGTAACTTGGAATCCTAAGTGTGTGTGTTTATGTATACGAACACAAATACTAAGGAATATGTGTGTGTGTGTGCATGCGGACACACGCACAAAACACACACATTTAAATTCAGTACTTTATCTATGAAAAACCCAGAATGAGGTTCAGGACTGGAATTTGAAAGTTTTCTGGCCAAAAATAAAGAATTAAGTAGTGGGCTCTGGACTCTCAACTGAAACATGGAGGATCAAGAGAGGTAATAAATTTTAAAACGCATTTTCTCTTGCCCATGTAGCTTTGTAATTTCACTATAAGCAACACAATTTACTTTCTTCATATCTTGTTGGCACTGAAGGTGGTCTAGAGTCAACAGTGTTATAACAGAGACGTGGCCAGGAGATCAAATATACGTACAGAGCCTTCTGTGATTGAAGGCAGAACAGTTGGATACAACCATGAGCAGTTTAGCCAGACTCAGTTAGAATATTTACACACTACTGGGAAAAGGAAAAAAGTACTCTTCCTCCACTTCCAGAGAGACCTTTGAAAAGGGTTCAGATCTCAAAGAGGCTAGGCAAGTTACGTAACTTTCCTAAACCCCAGAGTCTCTCCCCATTCATTTACAACAACAGAATCCTAAGATTTTGATATGTTGTCTGATACTTGTGACACTTTTCTTTCTTTCTATATTGTCTTTGCCTAAAAAATCAGAATCAGATATAAATCTGTTCAATTCCCTAGGAGGTTATCAAGATTCTGCCCAGCCTCTCCTTCCATGCATACTGAATATGTTTTCATATATATTACAAAATATTATAGAATAGGCACCTTTAACTATGTTCTGAATGAATGTGTAACTTAATACATTAGCTAATTAAAGCATTAATTTGAAAGATGTGGAGTATTTACAAATGAAAAGAAAGCAAAATAGAAAGATACTTATTTCATTCTGAGAAGACCCCTCAGAGGTTTACAAAGTCAACTTGATGGCCCACCTTAGATCTAAGTTCTAAGATCCTTTGACTCATTCTCATAGCAGTCAAGGTGTCTGGAGTATCTCAAACTCATCTTAAGTTACAAATGTAATGTGCAATAACTTTTGTTTTTACTGTCTTTGGCTAGTCCCATTGGAAAACAGCCTCTTTTAGAGAATGCTTTTTGAAATTTTTCTACAAAATCTCACTTAAGGGTTTCATATGGACTTCAAAGATCCACTGTCCAAGGCTAGTTTTTCACCACAGAGATGCAACTATTCACAGCAGAGAAACTTCCCAATAGGAGAAATACTTTTAAGTTGTCTAAGTCTTTTTGAGTTAGCTTTTAATTGATCTTATTAATGAGGCATTCCCACGACAGAGAGGGTACTCTAGACTTTGTGTATTTGTAGCACTGTAAGCATTCCTTTTCTGTAGCACTTTCAATTTTCTACTATGATTATATATATGTATATATCTATATATATACATAATATATTTTTACCATTATAGATTGTGAGTACTATAGAAACATCAGTAAACCATATTCATCCTCTCATTCCAGCTCAGTAACCAAGAGAGTCAATGTTCACTAACTATTGAATTAAAGAATGAACCTGTTTGGAAGGATGCATATTCTGGGATATTGTGATAGCACCAAGCTTAAAAACAACATGTTCTCGGGGAAATGTTCTTTTCTGAAGATGATTTAATCTATATCTGCTTTGAAAGAGAAGTAGATAAGGGAGAGGATGGAGCTTGTTTTCATGGAAAGATTCTGTTTTCTGACTTCAAACAGGAATGTGGTGAAGACAGTTACTCTAAAGTAGACTGCTTGCATTCACATCCTGGCTCTGCTGCTGATGACTCTGCTCCTTCGGCAAGTTTCTTAACTTTTTGCTGTGTTCATTTCCTTTTTTATAAAATGAAATACTAGTGGTACTTAATAAGACTGCATAGATAAAATAAATAAATACATAAAAGCACATGATTACGTATATATAAGAGACAGTTGTGGTAGTGGTAGTGTTGGTTATGGTTGGAGCAGTGGTTGCTGCTATTTCACAGTCAAAAAATTGTGACATCCAAGAATATGAGTTAAGAGGGACTCAAAGTTTTTAGTCTAAACCCTATGTAACAGGTATATTCAGACCTGATAAATCACAGTAATTTTTAGAATCCACAAGTTCTGTGGTACCCCTCAGGTCCCAACTTCCTGCTTATTTGCTATGGATGAGTAATTGGACAGAATCACTTCCAGAGACTGCACAGTGAGTACGTTTTTCAGCTTCTTCCTCTCTGGGAGAATTATATTGTTTTCATATGCTTTCTCTGTGGCCATGCTCTAATGCTATTATGGGAGAAAGTTTGAATGGAAAAATAACAAATTTCCATGCCACTCTGTCCCCAGACTTAGGGGCAATCTAACTTAATAGGTACCTCCAGTATAATAAAATAGGTAATAATTTTTCTCCTATTGATGGTAATAAAAACAATTAATGCTTCCAGTGATTCTTTTTTTTTTTTTTTTTTGATTTGGAGTCTCAGTTTTGTCGCCCAGGCTGGAGTGCAGTAGCATGCTCATGGCCACTACAGCCTCGACCTGCTGGGCTTAGGCAATCCTTCTGCCTCAGCCTTCTAAGTAGCTGGAACTATAGATGCACGCTAATTATTTTTGTAATTTTTTGTAGAGATAATGTCTCACCAAGTTGCCCAGGCTGGTCTCGAACTCCCAGGCTCAGGTAATCCTCTTGCTGCAGCCTCCCTAAGTGCTAGGATTATAGGCTGAGCCACCATGCCCAGCCCAGTGATTCTTGTAAACTTTCAATTTATACAAAGCTTCACAATTTTTAAAGTGCACTTATTATATGATCATATTTGGTATTCAAAGCCTTTCTGTAAATTCATGGCATGGATTCCTGGTTTTGCAGATGAGGATCTGGAGTTATGAAAGAATCAAGATTAAAAACTAATGGCAGAACTGTATCTGTTGGCTCCTTGTCCAGTGCTCTTTCACTACAGTGTATTTACTTTATGATCAGCCAAGAAAGAAAAGGAACTCATTGTCTGAATATCCCTTGGACATCTGGGAGTTTGAAAGCACTAATGAAAGCTTGTGAGATGCACAGCATATGCTCCAACTAAAGATAGAATACAGGCTCATGTCCACAGCAGGGAAGATCCATTGCAAATACTCTAATTGATCATGTGTGCGCATTTTCCTCAAGGACAATTTGTTGTTTATATGAAGGCCTCCTGCCAGGATCAGAGGTGATCCAAAATGAACATATTTGATGAGTCTGACATTCTGATGCGAAAAACCAGACAGGAAGGAGACAGAGCAGGAAAATAGCAAGCATTGTTCTAAGCACTTTACATATGAATTCATTTATTTCTCAGAGCATTCCTGTATACTGTTAACAGCCTTATTTTATAGGCGAGGAAACTGAAGCACAAAAAATATAAGCACTTGCTCAAGATTATAAACTATGTAACTGACAAGGACTTGCAGAATTCTTTATTGAACTATTTGTATTTTTTGAAATAGAACTCTAAATAGAAGCACTGCTGTAATATGCTGTCTGTTGGGCTTTTGTGATTCAGACATGATAAGTATACATTGTTTAGTTTATTTTCTTCGTTTCTTTTCTTTTAATTTTTGTGGGTTTTTGTTTTGATATTATGGTTAGGCTATTGATTGGAGTATCAGGAAAAAAAGAATCCCCAGAGTGTTCCATTGCTGTGGTCAGTAGGCATTATCAATAAAGATTTAAATTTTAAAATTTTGAATTTATTACAATTAAAATATCTACTTATAAAACAAAATAAAATGTTACAAAAGAAAACCTTTTAATGCTGAGCTCCTTTTACATTCTTAAGTGCTTTGTCACTGGTCATTGACAACACTAACTCTCTGAAGATTGTTTTTCACTCTTTGACTGAGCACCTGAGTTCCTGAAACTCTGGGATACTCATGCCAGTCCCCAGAGCATCATCTTAATTAGATTTGCAAGATCAATGTCAGCTGGTAAGATCGTGGCATATGGGTTTGGATCCCCTCATTTGAGCAGAAATAGTGCTTTGGAGGATGTGAGTTTATTTATGCTGCAGCTGGAGTAAGAAAACAGGAAACTCACCCTAAGATAATGGAAAGTCAGGAAGACCAGACTCTGAAAGAAGGCATGACATAGAAAAGGGGTGAAGAGGAGAGCTCTGGGTATTTCCTATGTGCACGCACTCAGAATATTCTGAAGATTTAAAATAAATGCCTCAAAAAGAAAAAATGTAATTTTGAAGATGAGAAACAACCTTTAAGTTGATAAGAACTGCAACAAGTGATGTAGGTCAGAGAATCCCGATTTGAGCAGGGAACAGGCACAGGCAGGGCTGATATTCATTAATAGAAGAGCAATCAAGTAACAGGCAGTTAAGTAGAATAAGTAATTTGGGAACTGGTGAGATCCAAGTAAGCTCACAGACCTAGAAGTAGGAATCACCAAGAAGACTTCTGGAAAGGCAGATATATTGACAAATGGACAGGTGGATAGATAGTCTCTTTTATACATAAAAATTAGCTACCTATGTATGTGTCTGTATAGGTATCTATAAACCCATTTATGTTTATATCTATATATATACATATATATATGTGTGTATATATATATATATATATATGACTATGTGTCAAAGATACAATGAAAAGTAAACACACCCATAGCCAAGGAACACTTCAAGCAAAATGATCTACTGGAGGAAAAAGAGTAATCTGATAATTACATCATAAATACAATGTAAAACTGAAATGCTGATAAGTGCTATACAAGAGAGGTTCAAGATGCCATGAGAATACTTGATATAGGGAAGGCAAGAAGGTCATGGGACTGTTTCCAGAGAGAATGATACTTGGACTGAATCCAAAGGAAGATTAGAACTTAGGTTAAGAGGGGAAAGAAAAGCTTTCTGGTAGAGAGACATTTAAGTATAAAACCTCTGTGGTAAGAGCAGGAGCAAGTTTCTGGCTTGAACTGCTAGAACAGGAGGTAAGAGGGCTATATGGTTATAAGTAAAGCTGGTGTCACACTTAGGGCACTATTGGGAACACTAAGTTTTCTATATTGATGAGCTCGTTTTTTATTTCAAGTGTGATGGAAGATATTTAAGTGGAAGCAAAAAAATGGAAAGGGAATAGAGAATACTAATAAGATATGTTATTTGAAAAGACAACTCTGAAATGTGTATACTGGACTGAAAGAGACCAGAGTATTCACTCAAATGCAAGTTAAGAGGCAATTGAAGGGGTCTAGATCTCAACAACAGGAGTTTCATTAGGTAGAAGGAAAGAATTGGATAGGTTTGAAGAGATTTTCCAGTTTCCGACATCACATAACCACAATTTAATCTAGCTGAGGCAATTTTGTCTTATTGAACTTCTCTTCCCTATAAGTTAGAAAAATTATCATGGCAAAGATATGAGATTATGACTAAAGTTCATGAAAATAAGATTCAAAAATCTGTCTGGATCATCCCAGAGATGGAAGGAAATGGAGAAAGAATAGCCAGTACTTGAGGAGTCCCAAGAATGAGAAAGAAAATACTGTGGAAACTTTGAAAAAGAAATGAGAAAAGAAAAATTGTTATGAGGTACTTGAGAATTCTGATATTAATTGATGGGTTAAAATGTTAGATTATAGAGAATTGGGAAGAGAGAAAATAATAAAAATATAGATACAAAACATATAAATGATCCTTGGGAAAGATCATTTTTCTTTTAGGAAAAAGGAGAGCTTAGTGGAGGGGCATCAGTTCAAGGGAACATAATAGGAAGAAATATTATCTTTAGCTGGAAACAGATTTTTCATTATGATGTTAGCTGTAGTTATTTTGTAGATGTTCTTTATTAGACTGAGAAATTTCTCCCTTATTCCGGCTTTGCTAAAAGGTTTTGTCATGAATGAGTGTTGATTTTTTTCAAATAGTTGTTTCCACATCTATTGAGATACTGATACTGGTTTTCCTTCTGTTCTTTTAATGTAATGAATTAAATTCATGACGTCTCAAAATTTAAATCAGTCTTGCATTTCTGGAATAAACATTCTCTGGTCTTGATTTATTATCTGTTTTATATATCGGTGATACTGATTTGCTATTTCGTTGGGTTGTTAAATCTGTGTTCATGAGAGATATTTGCTGTTTATTTGTTTTCCCTTTCTTTATTCCTTTCATTGTATAATGTCTATGTCAGGTTTTATTATCAAAGTGAGGTTGGCCTCAATGTGAGTCAAGGAGTCTTTCCTCTTCCTTCATTTCCTCATTTCATTCTCTCTCTTCCTATTTTGGTGCAGTGGCTAGTCACATGTTCAATCATAAAGCATTAAACCTCAAACTTCTGGGCTCAGGCATTCCTCCTGCCTCAGCTCCCTAAGAAGCTGGGAATGCAGGGGTGTGCCAGGGCATCCAGCTTCTTCAGTTTCTGAAAGAGTTTGTGTAAAGAGAGAACATCAGTTATTTTTTTCCTTAGATGTTTGGTAGAATTCATTTGTTAAACCATCTAGGTTTTTAGTTTTCTTTATGTCAGCATTTTTTTCTGTAAAGGTTTAATCTATTTGTTACACTGGTATGGTCGAACTTAAGATTTTCCTTTTATTGTTAGCCATCTGTGATTTTCTTTCTCTGATTTTTCTACCATCTTTTGGATTTAAATACTTTTATGATTACCTTTTAGTGTATCTATTTGACTCTTATCTATACTTTATTTTTGCATTTTTGGTGATTGCAAGGTGTAAAATATATAGAATTTTCAGGGTCGGTTTATAGTTAATTTTGTACCACTTCATGGAAAATGTAGAAACTTTTCAATCATATGTGTGAAATAGGCCAATTTATCCCAATTCACTTCTTTATACTTTATCTGAAGAATACAGCATTTGAAGAGGTTCCTGGTAAGCATCAGCTTAGGCAATATAGAAGACTACTTCTTGGAATAGATGACTATAACAATTGTTAGAGAATCAGATATAATTCCCCCATTTCACAGATTCATAGAGGTAAGTTGATTTGCCCATAAAAATAGTTACTTGCCAGTGATGACTGAATGCAGCCTTCATCAAGGTCCAACACTTAAAAAAAGTCTATAAAGGCAGTATCTCCTCTGCCATAAGAGGAAATAAAACAAAACAAAATAAAATAAAGACCTAGAAATATCTGAAGTGAAAGGATAAGAAAGACCTCATCTACCAACCACTATGTGACATAGTTAAACAACAATATTCAAAATTTACACCTCAGGAAGAGCACAAGCTCTGGAGACTGACAAATTTTGGGAAATGTGTTGATTTAATGACGCCTTTACTTCTTTTTTGTCCTCAACAACAATAAGGACAATTTTTTATATGGGTCTACAAAAAGCAAATGCTCCTTGATTAGCTGACTGTGACAGTTAGATTCTCATGGGACAAACTGAAATGATTGAATATACGGCTTTCATTGCTCTCAGAAGGTCAAATATTTGCTTCAATTGTTTTCTAGCTACTTTGAGTGGGTGAAAGAGACATTTTTCACAGCCTATTTTTTCTTTTTCTTATTCTTTTATTATTTTTTGAAGGGTGGGTTTATTTTTCCTAAAATACAATTCACAGAATGGTTCACAATAAAACAAGAAGAAATGTGGATGTCACCTGCTGTCTCTGTCATCTATGTAGAGTATTATGGAGGGAACAGGGTTATCAAGAAGCATAATGTATTATGAGGGATAAACCAACCTAGCAAAACTTATCATTACATTTCAGTGGCTCCTTGTTTGTAGATTTCCAGTGAGGCTTCGAGGCACCACACCACAGCAGTTGACTTCCAAGCCTTGCTCCTCCTCCACTCCAGAAGAAATGTTTTCCATCTCACTAGTGAATATTGACCAGTTTGGGTCCAAGACAACTCAGGGAACTTCTGAATTATGCAAGAGCTATAACTACACCTTCTTCAATCAGGTCTGAATCCTAGTCTCAGGGAGGAACTCCACATCCCTTTCCAAATATGTTGTTTCTGTGCCTTTATTCCATCAACTATGAAATATTTTAAAATGCTCTTTGGTTCTTTAAAGCTATTAACCTTATAGTTATCAATAATATTCTTTATGTTAAATTTATCTATTTCAACTATTGTTTATTTTCTCTCTCTTGTTTGAATCTTGACTGATACAGAGTCATACAGCTGACGTTAACAAGATTGTCTTGATTAAAACTAGTGACTGTCAGCCTATTTGCAGAGAAGTATTAGAGGGGAAAAATCAGCATATAAAATTAATTCAAGAGTGAGAAAAAAAGCAGACTAAATTGGTAGCTCTTGGGATTCAGCCCAAGACTGTGGAGTGAGAAGGAAAAATACAATAAAGCCTGGGAGAATTGCAACTGATGTAGATAAGGTTTAGCAAATTGACACTGTATGCCCAACTATTAAGGTTCCTGGCACTGATAATAATAATAAAATTTCAAATATTTGCAAAAAACCCACAAACATAAATGGCATAGTAATTAGCAATCAAAATATTGGTTTGAAAAAAGTTAAAATTAACTAATCTACTCTAGAGTACAAAAGTATACAATGTTATAGAGATCACTAGCAATAGAGAAGATCCAAACCAACTCAGGAAGGAGGTACATAAGCAGGTAAATAACAGAACTCAGCAATACAAAGCATGTATTTCATATTGTTGTCATTGTTTATATGCTTATTTTAATTTCAGAGTAGACAGCGCTCATAGAATATTATAACCATGCCAAAAAGCTGACTGCTGTGATATAGAACACTCTGGTGATTTCACAGAGACTAAGGGAAAATACTCCAGTAAAAGATGGGACCCTTTTCGATCACATAGTGTAGAAGCTAAGACTCTGAAGCTACAAATTAAGAAAGTGAGTAACCTCTGAAGATTGGGGAGCTTGGGAATATTTACAATCATAAATAGCACATCTACCTCCTGGAGAAACTCCTATTGCTGATTTGAATACCAATTGAATGATAGAAATCTAAAGATTCTAGTGTGGATTTGTGAAGTGACAACTTTGTGGGCTTCATTTGAGATGGAATAAATGAACACTAGGATATTAGGCCTGCTGAAAAAATAAGAAAATAGATTTTTAATGGATTCTGTTACCTTGAGTAAAAAGCACTTCCATCTCCTTTTCAAAGCCTTGTTTTTTAGTTTGAAAAGCAATGTCCTTCAGTGTCATCAGTTTTTACAAATATTCAGAAGGAACTTTAAAAATACTAGCTTTCATATGTGATTTCTCGAAGTCTTTCATGTGCATGTCCGATGTAGGTAAATGATGAAAATGTTCAAAGCTGTGACTTTCTCTGTGTCACAAGAGATACTGTTCCCCTAACCAACTGCATTCTGAACTGTTCAAACCCTTGTCACTAGAGTCATCAGGTGATCAAAAATAATACAGATGCTGAACTTCTAGTTAAAAACTCCAGAGGGTATATATCTTGTCAAAGAATCAGCCAGGATGATTCTTGATTCTTTTTACTATTCCTTTGCTTTTTTTTTTTTTTGCTTTTAGAAAAGTGACAGAAGTGATAAAATAAACATTAATGCAAATGCCAAGAGACAGCATCACAACTTTGATGCTACCTTGCTCTGTGACTTTGGGGGCCAGCTTACTTTTCTGGGCCTCAATTTTCTCAACTAGTTTCCTTCACATAGTTATAATTATAGTTACAGCTATAGTTATAGTTATAAAGGCCCTTTAAAAGTATAGTAGCATAGAGATAAATGATAGCACTATTTTTCTGATAACAGAAAACAGTAAAAAAAAATCTTTTATTTAAGAAAGCCTCTATTCTTCAACTAAAAAAAAATTCAAGTTCAATTACAGAATAATCATTATGTAAGAAGAAAAAATGATTTGCAGGAAAAAGAGACTTTACAAGTTTATAGGTTGAATAGTACTTTCCATTTTTCTCTTTATACTAAGGTAGTAGAAGGGTGGTTAAATAGAGGTTAGTGAAAAGAATTGTATGCTGCTTCTTTCACTGACCAATAGAACACTGCCCATCTTCACAGAGGTTTGGTTCTCACATGAGCATCATGGATGACTAACAGGGTGCTTGACCTTTTTTGGTAGCTCCAGATGCTCCCCCACATATTCAATGCCTGTAGTTATTCAGACTTAGGCTGAAATATACGAGCCCTATCCTTGAACCTCCTCTCTGATGCCATGGAGTCTACTCTTTGTATTAGTTAATACAAAATATCATGTCATCCTTTGCTTTTTCTCTGATATTACCCCCACCCCACTTTCTTTAAGGTGAGTCTCACTTGTAATCCCCCTCTACATTCATATGTATGTTAAAATCTTCAGAAAAGTACCAAGGAAATATAAGTAATTGGCAAAAGAGAAAGATGGGGAAACACATACACACACACATTGAAAGACAGAGGAGGATAGCAATCCAGATGCCACATCCAGCAAGTACAAAATCTAGGAACAAAAATAAACTGTTGCTCATGATTTCGTATGTTGTACCATAGTAAAAAGAGCAGAGGTTTTGACTCAAAAATATTTTGTTTATATCCTTACCAGCAGTGTTGCTTTAGATGAGTTAATTTACTGAGCAGGTTCACTCATCTATAAGATGGAGATGACAAAGCATGCTATAGGGATATTTTGAATATTAATACAATGTTTTTAAAAGCTTCTAGAGTAGTTTCTGACACTTAGAAGGTACTTGTAAATATTCAAACCTTCTCCACGTTTTATACCCGAAGAAACCAACAGTCTATGAGGATAAGCAAAAAGACCCTGTTATAATGCAAAATGACAGGTTACTACATTGTGAGAACAAAGTGTTATAAGAATCAAAAAATTCATCTTGAAGAATATAAGTATTGGCCATGAGATTAAAAATATAAAACCCGGTAAAGGGATTAACAAGAATCAAATGTCCTTGTCCAGGCTAAGAGAGATGAGTTGGAGAGTAACTGAAATGAAGATTTTATTTGGGTTGTCTTAGAATGGCGTAGTGGTTGGCTTGGGGATGGGATTAGTAGGCAGGAGATTGACTCTTCAAAAAAATGGCATTGCAGTGTGGAAACATCTACCCAGGGATACCCTGAAAAGGACTTGAAGACACAGAAAGAATGGGCTCAAAATGTGGATGTCCTGAGTTTATAAAACATGATGTGTTAAAAGATAAATAGCTTCAAATTCTTCATTTTTCTCAGTGTTTTAATTACTGACATTTTGGATTATGACCTCTATGATTAATCTTTAATATAGCCTTGAGTAGTCATGCATTAATTATGAATTTTGTTTTTTCCTTTTTTTATTTAAACATAATCAAATGAATAAAATTCTGTCTCAAATTTTTCCATAGTGTTATACATCTAAGAATTTGTCATCTTTTCTTCATTTTTTTCCCCATTTCAAACCAACCCCATAGAATGTGGTAATCAAAAAGTCTATTTTTAGGATTTGAAAAAGCCTGATTGGTGAATATAATAAAATACAACTGTATTTTGTTTCCCTCTTTTCTCTTAAAAATATATCATAAGGAAAGTTTTAAGTTACCCTGCATAAAAATGCAGGCAGTTCCACAAATTTTCTGATTACTCACAGATAACACACAAGTTTCATGGTCATTTTTAGTTGTTAGTACAATCTCAATTTTATTAAAAAGGCATTCACTTCCAGATATTAATTGCAATTAACTTCCAATAGTTTAAGGCCTCTCCTTAACTTAAACTAGATATGAATTGAAAGGAATTTAATTTTTTGTTTTTTTATTTTCTCCCTCACTTACTCCTCAACTTGCTAGCTGCTATAGCTGACCCTTCTGGGGCTACAAAGTGGAAAGCAAACAAGGGAAGGAAATTAAAGTTTTTCCTGTCATCATATGGCCTCATGATTTCCAGGCCTGGCAGTCATTTATAGCCTACTATTTCTCTGGTTGGTTCTTAAGTGTATCCTTTAAAATATCCCTTCCTGAGCACTTCCAACAGCTACTCCCAAAACGTGATTGATGCACTATTCTCCCAGCTATTGCTTCTTCTTCAGACTTTCCTCTGTGTAAATATACCAGAACTTCACTAAGTAGATTATGCGAATGGAGACACTTTAGGAAAAAGATGTGTTGTATGGAAAAATATTCCACATGGCTGGTATATTGGAACTCAAGACAAGAGTAGTGAAATGAGGTTGAAGGCTAGCCAGAGGATAGCCCATGAAAGAGTAGCAAAAATAATAGACTTACTACATCTCAAGTACTCTATCAAGAGGCTGAAACATAAAATCCATTAAATTATTACCAAAAATGAGAAAAGTGAAGGAGGCATAACATATCTTAAACAAGAAAGTTGCTAGTCAGATTTTTATTTATTACATAAACAGAGTAGTCTTTCTAAACCATGAATCTGGTTGTATTATTTCCTTGTCTGGAGTAATCTATGTTAAAGTTAAAAACTCAAATTTTTTATAATGACATGAAAATCCATGTTCTAGTCATGCCAGCACATGGAACAACCTCATTTATGATAGCTAGGTCTGCACATAGTTTCTTTAAAGGTTTAACATAATAAATCACCTTAAGTGATCAATTAAATATTATTTAATTGTGGTTAGTTTGCCTTGCTCTTTTGCCTTCGGTTCTTTGTGGTATTATTCCTTGGGCTTAGAATTTTCTGTACCCAGTTCATTCCATCCTACCTGCCTAATTCTTGTTTGTCCTTTATATCTTATCTTAAAGTACTCCAGGATGCCTGCACTGAGTTACAAAGACCATGTTGATTATGTTTCTTATGAACTTCATAGGCTGACCTTTATAACATTTACACATGTTGTTATAATGGCCAATTCACTTATCTTTCTCCTATAGGAGAATATCAATTTTCCTTATAAGTAGAAGGATGGAATAATGTTAATCATTTTCATCAGTACCCAGGATACCTCTTGGCATGTAACAAGCATCCAAGAAGCATTCGTTGAATGAAAGGATCATAGATACAGATGTGTTTTACTTTACTTTGTCACTTATTTGCCATGTCATCCTACAAAAGTTCCTTAAAATTTTTGAACATTCATTTTATTATTATAAAACAAGAATGAATAATATCACTTTTAAAACTGTTGCATTGTTTGAAGGCAATGTATGAGCAATTTCTGTATCTATTCAGTGCTGACATTTGAACAATAATGACTGGAATTGAACAGGTCCACTTAAACATGAATTTTTTTCAGTAAAAGTTACAGAGTATTCCTTGCCTCTCTTCTACTTCATTCACCTTTCCAGAGACATCATGATCAATTCCTCCTCCTCTTCCTCCTCCTCCTCCTCCTTCTCCTCCTCGGGCTACTCAGTGTACTCGGGCTACTCAGTGTAAGGGATGAAAGCCTTTATGATGATCCAGTATTACTTAATAAATGCTAAATATATTTTTTCTTTCTTATGGCTTTTTCCTTTTAAATTTATTTTTAATGTTGATGGATACATAATAGTTGTACATATTTATGGAGTATAAGCTGTATTTTGACACAAGCATACAAAAAAGATGGAATGCTTTGTGAATTTGCATGTTATCCTTGTGCAGGGGCCATGCTAACCTTCTCTGTATTGTTCAAATTTTATCAGTGGACTGCTGAAATTTAGTAAATGTTATTTTTCTTAACATTTTCTTTTCTCTATATTTATTATAAGAATACAGTATATAATACATGAACATACAAAATATGTCAATTGACTGTTTATGCTATCAGTAAGCTTCCAGTCAACAGTAGGATATTTGTAGTTAAATTTTAGGGGATCAAAAATTATGCCCAGAGTTTTTACTGTACATAATGTCAACCCCAACCTCCCTGTTGTTCAAGGGTCAACTGTATATTGTTCTCTCTTTCCTGTTCATACCCTCTGACAAAGTGCTGAAGGCAAGAAATCACCTTTATTAGCTGTCAAACAAGATGTCTGAAACCATATTGATGCTCACTAAATGCTAGCAAGCGTCAATAAGATGAGGGGGGATTTATAATATCAGAGTGTTCTTAAAGAGCTGCCAAGTATTTTTCAAAAGTATTAAAGGTAAACAGGCTGAAACATCTGTATCATACTTACCTAAATAAAAATTGGAAGACAGATTTTGCATTTAAACCTCAGACATTCTATAAAACTACACGTATACATATTTATATGCATACATATATATAATAGCAAAGAGAGAGCGGCTACCTTTTTTAAAATCAAAGCCCGTTGAAACATCTATCAGCTTTAACCAATGTATTTTTATTACACTAGGAATATGCAAAACCTGCTTTATACTCTATCCTAGCTGGTAAAGCATGTATTGAACATAATTATAATACTTGGCCCAAAGTGCGGAATGTTTCCCTTGGTTACCTTTTAATTATTTTGCCCATTACCTTTTAATTATGAATCTTCACTAGCATTTGAAGCCCTGATTCTTCATCTTTGACAATGATTATGTAACACCACTGAATTTCCTGAACATCATAGATACTTCTTGACTCTGACCTTGTGTAGCACCTAGAAACAGTGGTGTGCTTGCTGATAGAGTTGGAAAGAGATTCCCAGCAGTGCACATATATGGCATTTCATCATACAGATACATTGACTTATACTAAGCATGTATAAAATATATGTAATAAGATATTTAGAAAGACATAAGTCTTGAGTATTTGTTAATTTTACTTTTAATATAAATTAACTATAAATTTATATAATTTAATTTTTAATTGTGGTTGTATTTAGTAACCAGATTACAAAACTTTTGAAAATTTTACAGTTGGATGTAAGCTCCACATTACAAAAGCCTAGAATCGTAATCTAGTGGTACACAGAAATACTTAGGAATGGTTATCTGAGAGTACTGAAAAATAATACACAGCAAGTTAGCTCTATTGTCTTTCTCATGATATGTAATACAGATCAAATAAAACCAAACTATGTGGCTAACTATCAGCAAAAATGTGAATTACGAGATTCTGCAGAGAGAATGAAACTGATAATACTGTATAACGTGTGTAAATTTTGTATATAAAAGCTTGACATAAAACAACTAGGGATACTGAAAGCATGATTCATAGAGGAGGCTCTATGAACATAATAAAAAGACTTTATGACAGAAAAATCTGAAAGAAGTCCTGAGAAGAGTCAGATAGACTACTCTTCATCTAAACCTGAAAATGACCAACTGCAAATGTCAACAGTAGAGTTATTAAATGTTATCAACAAAATCATACTATATATTAAATTTTATATTTAAAAGTATAAAAATATATTTTCCAGCCGGGCTCAGTGGCTCAGCCTGTAATCCCGCACCTTTGGGAGGCTGAGGTGAGTGGATTGCCTGAGCCCGTGGGTTCGAGACCCGCCTGGGCAAGCAAGACCTCATCTCTACAATAAATCAAAAAAAATTAGCTGGGCGTAGTAGCGCGCGCCTGTAGTTCCAGCTACTTGGAAGGCTGAGGCGGAAGGATCGCCGGAGCCCAGCAGGTCAAGGCCGTGGTAGCCGGGAGAGGCCACTGCACTCCAGTCTGGGTGACAGAGTGAGACTCCAACTCAAAAAATATATATATATATATATATATATATATATTCCATTAATCAGCTTAGTTTAAATAAATTGCACATAGTTTGACAACCTTCTGGTACATATAGACAATAGACATTATATTTCAGAGCTAAAACAAGCTTAAAAGGACATCTAGGTTAACCATATATATATGTATATATAGATATATATATATATACAGTTAATATACATATATATTAACTGTATATGTGTGTGTGTGTGTGTGTATATATATATATATATTTCACTCAGAAATGGAGTTTCACTAACTATTATAAATCTCTTTACTTAAAGGGTTGAATTGCTTATATTTACCTACAAACCATATTTAAGGAGTCTAAGTGGCTTATTTAAGATCACATAGTAGTTTATAGCTTGAGTCAAGGTTAAGAGCCAGAAATACCTTTAGCTTGAGTCAACGTTAAGAGACAGATTATACTTTTCTGATTTCTTTCTGATATTGCAAAGTCATCCCACATCTCCCATCTCACCCCACTGTGAGTTAGTGTTACTATTTAGTATATACCTGTATTCATCCATTGAATAAATATTATTGTTTATCTATACAGATTCAGAGAATAGAAGGCTGAACCAAAACAGAACCTGCCTCTCTACTTCATGGTGCCATGCAAGTCTGTAATAGGGTAAATATACGTGGTCAGCAAAACCAGGCAACACTACTATCTCCTTCTGTGGAACCCCAATCTTAAAACAATTATGATCATTGACACACTCATTGGCGGTATCACTTTTACTAATCAGACTCCAAATACAATTGTCTGATCATTGTAACTAAAGCTTATCTGCAGTTCTTGGAACTGAAAAGGAAAGAAACATTGCAATATTTTTTCATAACTAAGGCTCTAGTTTCACCATCCAAGTACATAGGCCATTGTTAGCCACTAGGCTTTGTCTCCCCTGGAAGAGTCTCCTGGGAATCTACATTTTGTTTCTGCGTTTTAACTAACCCATTAGTCCTCTTATAAAGAAAGTAAGGAAATAACTGTTCAACTGATCATATTATATAGACAAGGTATTCTAAACTCAGGGACAAGAAAATTAAGATGAGACTATATAGCTCAACTCTGGGTCATCCAACTCCACACTTTCTCTGTCTCTTGCTTCAAGATTTTTTTTGTCAGCATAATATCCTCAAAGAAAAGAATGATTCATTCAAGATATAACAAACATGTCTCTATAATAAAAAACAAAGCATCCATTAAAAGCAATGAATGAACACCTCATCAACAAAGGTATCTGCATATTGAAAATGTGTATACCTAACCTGAATTGTACCCCACATCTTTAAAAGAAAAAAAGCAATCAATGAAATTCTGAATACAAGATGAAACAGAGTACATCAAGTTAAACAAATATAAACTTCAGAATAAGGAAAATTGTATGAAACAGAGGATAATAACAAGTGAGAAAACATTTCATATTGTACATTGTTTAAAGTACTATTTCCTGCTCATACTCCATAACTCCAGAATGGTGTTCGATTAAGAAAACTTTCTTCTTTATTGACACCACAGTAACACCTTATACTTTCCAGCCTTTTAAACTCATCTACCTTTGAAACTGCAAATTCACATGCTTACTCTCAGAAGACAACCACTATATTTATGCTTGTTTTCTCAACCAGGTCCACTGCACCTGCCCTAGGCTAAGCAACTCTGATATATTCTTTTGCATATCTTTAATCTATTTGTAACACTCACCACACCACATTACTTTTTTATTTCTTCTATTTTCTAGTAGACTATAAAGCAAGATAAAGTGGAGGAATATGTTTGTCTTGCTCTGTAATATATATTTAGCACTTAGACAATGCCTAATGCACACTAAATGCAATTAGTATGAGACAATTAGAGAATGTGTATATCTGTATATTATATACACACATATGCATGCATACACACATACACACATAGATGATATGTGGTTCTTTCCCTCAAGAGTCTTATGGCTTTATAGTAGAAAATAGATAAAGGTAAGTTTTCCGAGATGTAATAGATACAAGGTAGATCATATTATCTATAATATGAACATAGACTTCTCATAGAACACAAGGAGAACTAACATGACCTCAGTTAGTAGGAGGATCAGCAAAAGTGTCATAAAAAAGTTGATCCTTGAACTTAGAAAGAGTGTTTGATGTCCTTTAGAGGGACAAAGTGTGGAGGTAGATTCTTCCAGACAGAAGGAGACCATGAACACAGATATCAAAATATGAGAGCACTGATATATCAAAGGAAATGCAAGCAAGTCAGCAGAAGCCATAAAATTCATTAACAGCAGAGAAACAAGAACTGTATAGATAAAATAGAAGAGATACTAATGTAACAAGAATTATCAGAGAAAGTTGTATACAGGAGATAATCTTTGAGATGAGTCTTAAAGGAGAAATCTCTTGGAAATAAATGAGTAAAGTCATTCTAGAGGATAAGTATAACATGCATAGAGAAATGGAAGATACAAACAATTATGATGCAATTGGTATGAGCCAATCTGGTAATGGTAGAGAGATTTATGTGTAACTAAGGGTAGATTCTATCCAGGGCAGAGCATATGCGTGAAAACCTCTTGAATGAATGAAGACTTGCAGAAGGGAACACATTGTGAAGTCAAAATGTAATGCTAAGTAGTCTGAGTTCTACCCTACAGTCGCTGACAATGATCAGATCATTATAAAGCATAAGGTGATATACTATTTATGTATTCTTTTAAGAACTGTATGTGAGATGAGGGCTACCAAAATCTAAAGAAAGAGAAAAGGAAAAGATAGTTAGGGAGAGAATAAAGATGAAGGAGGGGTGTACCCATCCAAAGAGATAACCTAAGGGTTAAATTGGTGCAGAAAGAAAACTCTAGGAGTGGGGAACAGGGGTCTATAGAGAACATTGAAAAGTTCATAACAGAACATGGAGAAGTCAGTAAAGGAAGTATGTTATACAGTAAGGAGCAGTGCAGGGCAATGTGGAGGAAAGAAAGCTGAGACTTTTAGAGGTAGATGGGTTTGAAATTCACACAAAAACAATGCCATATTTATCTTTGGATATAATTTATCCAATACAAATTTTCTCTTGTTTACTATGTTCAATGTTAATGTCTTACTGTTAATATAAACTGAAAAATAGTGTTTTAGATTATTAACTCTTCCTTTTTTCCTTTGTTTTTCTTTTTGCATTTTCATAATAGCAGCTGTCACAACTAAAGGATTCCATCTCAATATCTGCGGTCAGTGACTAAGACCGTGACTTTCTTATCCAGTAGTGCAGGGGTCCCCACATCCCCGTCAGGAACCAGGCCACACAGCAGGAGGTGAATGACGAGCCAGTGACTGGAAGCTTCATCTTTATTCTCAGTGCTGCCTGTCATGCTTTACCACCAGAGTTTTGCCTTCTGTCAGATCAACAGTGCATTAGATTCTCATAGGAGCACAAACCCTATTGTGACCTGCTCATGCAAGTGTTCTAGGTTGTGGCACTCCTTATGAGAATCTAATACCTGATGATCTGAGAAAGAGTGATGTTAATGCTGGAGAGTGGCTGCAAGTAACAGATTAACATTAGCAATGAGGTTTGACTGCACAGAGACCATAATAAATCAATTGTTTGCAGACATATCAAAACTCTGACAGGCAAGTGAATTGATGTATTTCATTTGTACAGCTGCATCTGGTGGCAAGCTTTAGGTCAGAATCTAGCATTTATTTTAGTCCACGCATGGCCCACTCATTATTTTATTTACCACTTCCACTGCACCTCTTTTTTTAATGGTTAATTATATAATTATTTCATTACACATTATAATAACAATAGAAATAAAGTGCACAATAAAAGTTATGTGTTTAAATCATCCTGAAATCACACCCTCATCTGGTCCATGGAAAAATTGTCTTCCATGAAACCAGTTCATGATGACAAAAAGGTTGGGGCCAACTGCACTAGTATAGTCTCAGCACCTTATAGACATGTTTTTCACTTGGTAACTGAGCAATGATTAATGAATGCTAGGATGAGCGAAATTAATGAAACTGATCCTAAATCTTTGTTTTGTTGAAAAACCCTGCCAGAATGTCTAAGCTGACTTCATGTTCCTACTGACATTGTTGATACATAGTGAATAAAAAGAATATTATCTCAAAGAAATGTCAATGTCCAAAATTCCAGAGCAGGAGTCCCTTCTACTGAAAGGTGAATTATTAACCATGAATGCTCCAGAGAAGAGCTCAGAGAAAGAGACATGGAGTCCCAGCCCATCAACCTCAAGTCAGTGTATGTACAGGGACCTCCTTTATTCAATGTTTTCCTGAGTGAGTTGGTCACAACCTAGAAAGAATACTCCAAGATGTGCTGAATGTAAAGGAATGAAATATATATATTTGAAAGAATTGGGGCAGTGTGAAAAACTGAACTGCCAGGAAGAGCAGTGCCAAATCAAAGACAAATTCATTTTACTCCCACCTGTAGAGAATCCCTGAATATTTATAAAATCCAATCACTATACAGTCAGAAAATGAACTACTTCAATAGGTCTATCTCTATCTTTGCTTGCTCAAGAAAATGAATGTTCTCCTTGTTCACTTCATAGTTTCCTGATGATGCAAATTCAACAGGTTAGTATGCAAATTTCCATTATCCAGCAATCACAATCATTCTCTATATTTGTATAACACCTCTGAATGAAAACACATATATGTACTTTATCATGTTTATTAAAAATACCCCCTGTGGTAAGGTAAGGTTGTATTACTAACCATATTGCAGTACTTAGAAGTACGGGGGGGGGGGAGAAGACATTAAAAATAGAAAGAAAGTGAAAAAAGACATGGAAAAGGAAGATCACCAATGATTTTTGACAACAAGGGCATTTGATCTCCAAAATACTCAATTTCATAAGCAATAATGTGGTTAATCAATAGCTCTGCATTTTAATTTTCAGGGGACCATCAAGTGTACCATAGTATTCAATTATATTTCACCAGGTTATGTTATATGGATTAAATATGTAGACTCCTAAAGTCTTTAGGAAGATTAGCTGATATTTTCTTTTCTTTTTTTTTTGAGTTGGAGTCTTACTCTGTCACCCAGACTGGAGTGTAGTGGCCGCTCCCGGTCACTGCAGCCTCGACCTGCTGGGCTCCAGTGATCCTTCTGCCTCAGCCTTCCAAGTAGCTGGAACTACAGGCATGCGCTACTACGCCCGGCCAGTTTTTGATTTATTGTAGAGATGAGGGCTCGCCAAGTTGCCCAGGTGGTTCTCGTACCCGCGGGCTCAGGCAATCCCCTCACCTCAGCCTCCCAAAGCTGGGATTACAGTCTGAGCCACTGAGTCCGGCTGCTGATATTTTCAAACTTAAAATTCTTGTTATAGAAGCACATGCCTTTTTATGAAAAGTTTTCTCAAATAATTTAAAAGTGAATGACACGTAAAAGTTTCCAAGTTTCCCAAAATACCTGTCATACATGTTCTCTTCATCCACAAACTTATCTCTTTATTTTTGTATTCCATTCATGTTTTTTATGGAAATAGCAAATACTTTCTGTAAAATTAATAATTTAATTAAATGTATTCAGTTTATATGAAAAAGATCAGCATACTTTGACAGGCTTCCTTTTAGGCTCTACTAAAATAATAATCTTCCCATTACTGCATCTGTGACTTCCCCTGTGTCCTTGGATTAAGTACCTATATCATCTATCCCATTATATCACCCCCATAGATCACTTCTTAATCCCTTCCCTAACTCTGCTTGACTATTATAATTGATAATTTATAACCTTGCCTTACCCTTCTAGTTTAAGATGTGATGAGTCTCTGACATTAATTAATTTCCCTCCACAGGACTTTATTTATCTCTTCATTGATTGATTGACTGATTGCTTCAACAAAAGTGAGTGAATGCCTATATGTTAGTCACTGAGAAGGGACAAAGATAAATGAGATACTGTCCCTCTCCTCAATTTCTTACCATGTGCTGAAGACCTGCATACAAACATAATTATATGACTTCGTTATTGCCAATAGAATTAAGTTCAAATACTATCTCAAGGTAGTGAATTTTAAGAGATTGTTATTTCTCCCTCAAGGAGAGGATATTAAAATGCCTTAATCTGAGAAGTAGCATTTGAGCTGAACCTTGAAGGCCCAGAAAGAATTTTCCAGGGCAGAAGCACTCACCCAGGGTGTTCAGAGTAGGAAAAAGCATAAATCAAGTCACCAAAACTGATTTTTTAAAAATTTTGTTCAAGAATTCTATATTGTCTTCTCTGGATGAAGGGGCAGAGGATGGAGGAGTGGGAGTTACCCTGATGAGACTGTAGAGTTTTTTTTTTTTTTTACAAAAATAAAATCCATCAAGTGTGTAATGTCAAACACATGCCCCAGCCCTCTAAGCCCTTTCACCCCAAACTACATACACTTGAAATTTTCTATCATCTTTCTGTGTGTCATGCAGAAAAACAGTATTTGTGTCAATGACACAATGAATTAGTAGAGAGTTATCTTTTTGGAACCAGTGTCCAAAATTTTACCCCTGAATAATATGCTTGTTTATGTGACATAGAAGTCTTCCCCAAATATTTCATTTAGTCATATATTCTAAGTCAATAGTTCAAATACCATAGAAAAGTTCATTTAGGAAGTTCCAAATTTGGATATTTGAGGTGGTAAACATTTCACCTTTTTTATTAACTTGTTTAATAAGGAAGATTTCTTAATAACCAAAATGATAATACCAGCTAGCATATACTGAGGCCTAAAATCTGCATCATGCAATTTATCTGTAAAATTTTAGATTCTTGAATCCTCTATGAGGTTATATTATTTATTTTATTTAAAAAATAACTGATGTTTAAAAGGTTAAGTCATTTACCCACATGACACAGGTTGCAGGAGACTAAGTCAAAATTTGGAGAATGTTCTGTCTGACTCTATTATGCACAAAGATTTCACTGTCTTTACTAGACAAGATTTTCTGTGTTTGTAAGAACAAACTAAGTTAGAGGTTTGCTAATATACATTTACTTTACAATATTATTTTCAGTCAATTGGTCAATAATTTTAGAGGATTCAAAATTCATTCCAAACTTTGCATGTGAGTGGTTCTATGACAGATAATATTATCTCTTGAATATCATTTAATTTTATGCCAGCCCTGTCTCATTTCATCATTAGGGAAAATAAAGTTCAGTCAATTTAAATAAAAGTACATTATCCTGGAGCTGAGATTTTAAAACATTCCATTGCATGAATCTAAAGCTTTTCTTTTTCTAGGACTCATCACCACCCCCTCCCAGAAGTTAGACGACCTATGGTTAGTGAGTCATCAACGTTGTTTGTTATTGTAACTGTTACATAGAGGAAGTATTTTTTTTTCAAGGATTGTACTTACATTTTGTATTTGATAAAGTATTGACCTTTAATAATGAAAGAGTGCAATTATTATACTCTATTAGAAAATTTTAGTCAATGATCTGGCTTGCAACAGAGTGGTTACATTTTTTGAAGAAAATGTTATTTAATCATTTTTCCTTCTATACTGAAAGTGGCTCATAGCTAAAAATCAGGACTTATTTTTAATTTAGTTTACTATTAATTATTATAAGTATTCATTAACCTCTCCTGTATGCTACTTACAATGTAACATGCTTTTATACTTTATGTATTTAACCTTCAAATTCAATTCCTTTGTATGCATCTTTTTACCCATATTGTACCAATAAAGAAACTGAAGATGAGATGTATACGTGGCTTGTCTTAGGTAACTTAGCCATTGATAGACCAGAAAACGTATTTTAAGGTAGATTTAAGATCCCCACCTTCCATGAATCTGTAGTTAATTCAGTCATTAATGGTGTGACCGAGGTCTGTGAAAGGGGAGTGAGAAACACCTGACAGAGAAGCACGTAAATCCTCCCCTGTAACCAGCACACTTACATGGAACTCCTAAGTAAATTTTAAATCTCTATTTATTCTTCATGACACATAATATATCTCCTGGACATATTTTCTCTACGGAATGTAACCTGATCCAAATGGATTACTGTTTTCAAAAGTCCTAAAATATCTAGTTAATTTTTTTAAATCAGCCTGTAGTGGTATAATGGGACAGAATGCCGAAAAGTCTACATGCCACATTTGTATATAGCTCAAAACCAGAAACTGAGCTATAAATTGTATTGGCATGAAGAAGTGGTAATTAAGATTATTAAAATAGCAAAGGCAGTGATATCATATGTTGTTAAGATTAAGGGTATGATTAGCAGGTAAAAATTGGTTATTATTTCGAAAGGCACTGTGGGGCTTCCAGGTGTTGGTAATTGCTGTGATTTGAATATCTCCTCCAAAACTCACATTAAAATTCAATTGCTATTGTAAAGGTAGTAAGAGGTGAGACTTTTGAGAGAGGATCAGGCCATGAGGGCTCTGCCCTCATGAATGGATTAATTTCATTTTTGTGGAGTGGGTTCATTGGCAAATGTCTCCATTTTATCCTTACTTTTTCTTTTTTTCATCATGCTTGCTTGTCCTTCTGCCTTCCAACTTTCATCATGGGATAACCCTTACCAGATGCCAACACCATGCCCTTGGTTTTCCCAGCTTCTAGAACTGGGAGCCAAATAAAATTTCATTCTTTATAAATTACTCAGTCTGTAGTATTCTGTTGTAGCAGCACAAAACAGACTCTCTATTTTAGCAGTCTTAACAGTAAAATTCATTTTTTTCAACCTGGATAGAGAGTTCATATATGTTCACTTTACAATTCAATAAACTGAACATTTTAGTTTTACATGCTTTTTTGCTTGTTATACTTCACAATAATAAAATAAAGTCTTCCTATAGCTACAAAGTCTTAGGACCAAAATCACTATAGTAACTTCCCTGTCAGTAAAATCCTAGGTGAACTTGGCCAGTGCCTCTAATATCTGAGCATCCAAAAGCATTGTATGCACAACTATTAATGGATGTCATTTTCCTACATCTTCTCTGGCTTCTTGCACACCAAAAACTGTGTTCTCTTTTTGTAATCTAACCTGCCCTCTAGTTCCTTAACAAGCCCTATGATTCCTCTTCTTGGATGTGGAATCTGACAATAAAATGTAGCATCATTTCTGAGATTCACTAGTCACCTTGTAGCCAATCTTGTTGAGGACTGCTACCTACAGAGGTTAAATCCAGGAGACTCTCATTTGGATTTTTACCACAAGCACATTAACTATGGAATCAATAAGAACTGGGTTTTAACAGTACTACCACCACTTTCCAAGAGGGTGACCTTGAGAAAGCAATTTAAATTTTCAAAATGTCAGTTTTTCACCTACAAAATGGAGATAATAATATCTATTTCATTGTCTTTGTTAGAGTTAAATAAGGTAACAAACACAGAAGAGGTTAGTGTCAGGCTCAAGTAATGTACCCTATTGTCTCAATTTCATCTGTCACATAGCGATGTAAATGTACTCTCCTACTTCTGATGAACCTGTCTGTTACCCTAAGACCCCATACCGGACATTTGGCAAACCCTAATGCCCATGCCAGTAATCTGAGACAATTGTACCACTGATACATCACCATGATAATGATTCTCTCTTTTCCCAATTCCCATGTTCTAGTCTCTACCCCTTTTTATACTATGCTCTTCATTCCTGTCTGTATATCCTGATCCTAAACATGGTCAATGCCATCACCTGAACTTGCTAGAAGATTTGAAACCTTCCTCTGTGTATAATTGGAGATAGGATGTCCATCTTCTATACTTTGCAAAATATCTGAGTTGACTCCAGGCTTCATGCTATAAAACTCAACAGCAAATTACCTGGAAGAAGCCAAAATGTGTCTTGGTGTGGATTCCCCTAGAAAAGACACTGAGATAAGGCATTAAGGGGAAATAGATTGTTTGGAATACGACAATAGGAAATATTGGGAGAAAGGTGGGGAAGTGAGACTGAAAAAGGAAGGAACCCAGTGAATACTTAACAACATAGGCAGTTGATGCGCAAGTCTGCTTGGGGCATTGTAGGTGACAGTATAAACCACATTTCACAATTATGCAAGAAGTTGTAGTCATCAACTCCATATCCATCATTGTTTGAGGACTTTTTGAGGGGGGCATTCACTTTTTGGAATTTTCAGCTTGTCCTCCTAGTGACTAAAAACAGGCCACAATTATTCTCAATCAGCAGCCTTCAGAGAGTAAGGGGGAATGTTGAGGAGGTATGGTCCACTAACTACTATACTCAACTATCATCAACATTATTCTAGGGTCTCACAGCAAAGTCTAAATATCTGTTACATATGAATGTCTCCCACATAGTGTTTTTGGTTTTCTTTTTTTCCCAGAAGAAGAAAACTGATTCGATTCTCAAGAGGTCTTACCTGACCCAAGCTTATCTACTGAACCTTGCTTTGCTAGCAAGTTCAAGTGAGAGTATGTATTACTTAACCATTAAAAAAAATTTAATCTCAATAACTGCTAAGGAATTGCTTAAAAGCAAATAGCATGATAGTGTGAATAGTCTTTATTTATAACAAATATGAAAGTAAGGAAAAGAAAAATGGATACCATCTACTCTCCGCAAATATTTGTTTTCTTTATCCCTTTATTTTCCTCATAACACTTAAAAAAGTTATTTTTACCTAATGGCTTTCTCAAGCCACAGCCATTTTTGCATATTTATCAGGTTCTAGATATTACAACAACCTGGAATCAGAAGTGTTGTTTTTCCTCATTTAAAGAAAACAGAATATTGAAATTATTTGCTCATGGCAAATAGATGGCAAAACCAGGAGTCCAAAACAGGTTTGTCTAACTTATAGATATTTATCCTTTCTCCATACTGCCTCCTGGGATAGTATCCACAATTCAGTTTTTCCTGAAGAAATTTGAAAGGACAGTTTTCCAGAGTTGATTGCTGCTACTGTTTTTACAATGCCAAGGCACGAGGGAGAGCTCTGCTACTAGTTGTGCCCAGCTTCCTTCTTCTAAGGACTCAGCCCAGCTCATCAGACAGTTTTCCTCTGTGTGGACCTAATAGAGGCTGGTGCCTTTGCCTGAACACGCACAAACCGACAAAGGACAGCTTTTATCATGCCTCAGACGACTTCTCTCCAGGGAATGAATGAAGGCAAACCTGTTTGGCCACTTCAGCAGACTTGCAAAACCCTGGGATCCTCTTATAGTGGCATCCAGAATATACATTGCTGGGGGGTTGAAGACTTCATCAGTCCTTTGTACCCTCCAAGTAATCACTCTCCCATGGGAATCCTTTATATCTTGCTGTGGAAGGCGGGATTTTGAGAAACACTTTTATTTGGAGATTAGCCAGTGCCCCAGGCATGTGCATACATGTAAGGTGCTGTCTTTTAGCAATGTATGGTTAGGAACCCACATGATGTCAACCTTGGGTGATGCATGCCACACCAGGTGCTGTGAAGCTCATTAGACCCATGTATATCCACCCAAGGTGGGACAAAAGAAACTTAGTCTAGGTTTTACAACTTCTACCACAGGTTTTGACAGCACAGGAGATGAAAAGGTACACACATAACTGAAGTTAGTTTTTCATTCAAAAATATCAAGGTGTGGTGGGATAATCTTGATGAAATGTTTTCTTTTAGGCTCCACATTCTACCTGCTCTTCAGATTCAAAGTGTGAGTCATTTGTTAAGTGATTATTACTCTTTGCCTTACCCTTCCCTACTCCACCATCTCCAGAGTTATAGATAACCCCACTGTAGCAAATTCTATTTTTCATGCTTCCTCTGCTCAAATTTTACCACCATATCTACACACAATCTGACCACAATCTATAATTTGATCATCATCATATATGAAACCCAGCAATCTGCCCCATGCTTTGGTCATTGTAGGAATCTTGCCATCTCCCTTTCATACACGTCATTGCCCACACAAGCATAACTCTCAGCTTAGAGTCCTTTTCACCCTCATCTCCATGTTTGAAATCTGGTCTAACCTTCAAATGCATTTCAAATGTCAGTGTCTTTAAGAAGACTTCCCAGTTCCCCCTGGTGAAAGTGGGCTCCCTCCTTCTGACCTTGAAGACTACTTTATCTCTGTCTCCCTCATGCTACTTCTCTTTCAAAGATTTTATTATAGTTAATAGTTTGTTTCTGATCTCCCATATTAAAATATGCATTTTTGCTGGATAGGGTGCATATCTGAGCTTTGTGAAATGTTACATTGAACAGGATAGAGGTCATTCAGTCATGCTTTGTCCATTAATAGATGATAAAATTGAGTTCTAAAGAGAGAACAAAAGCACAAGTATTCCCTTCCCATCATTCATCAGGCTTCCTCTTCCAAGTCTGCATAAAGGAGAAGGCACTGGACACATCATTTTGAATTTGCAAGAGAATCCTGAGTGATTGACTAATTTCTACAAGGAGATGAGAATGATAGAAATGCTCTCTGTTCTGCACTTAATACCCCTCAACACACACAACACACACCAGGTCAATTTTATTTCAGTATCTATGGAAATAGTTTTGAATTCTAAAGATCATCAAATCATCAACTGCACACCTAATTGTGCTAGGTATGATACCTGGCAACTTTGGTTTATCATCCCATTACCTCTTAATGACAGCTTTGCCACTGAAAAGATTATTCCCATTTTATGCTGAATAATCCAAAGCTTAAAAAGATAGATAGATTACTCAAAAAATGACATCCCATAAAATCTATCAGTGTTTAATTTACTCCATTCATGAAAAGTGGCTTATTTTTACAGAACTAGGTATAAGAGAGATGCTAAATAAACATAGCAAATGAGTTTTCAATATTTGTTGAAATAGTAAATCAGTCTTCTGTGTGGTCTAGATGAACAATGACATTTGGATAAGGTTAGCAACTATTTTCCTCTCAAGTCTGGGAAGACCAACATGTAAATCTATGAGAAGATCATTCTGACAAGCTAGAGAGGATGATATTCTATCTATAAATGCAAATGTGGCTATTCCAGAGATGCTGAATCAGATCAGCAGCTAATGAAATGAAGGACATTAAGAAATGTTGAAATGATGAGCACTACTTTGCTCTGAATATCATCATCGTGATTGATTTTTGTTATTTATGCTGCCACTCTATTTCCTTCTTGAACTTCTTTGGAATAATTCTCATTAACTGTGCATTTGGTTGTTATGTCTCCTCTTAAGGTAGACAAGCAGACTGTTTTCCTGGAACGGCTATGATTCATTCACTCTTTCTACCCTCCTACTTTTTGTCAGTTGTAGGAGGTTGTGCCATCCCAGCTTGAACCCAGATGGACACTCTTCTAAGGGAGAGAAAGCATTTGCTACAAAAGAAATGCTGTTGTTCTTGGAAAGAGCTCACTAGACTTAGAGTAAAAAAAGAAAAAAAGGAAGGAGACTATGGATATGGATGGAAGCTGAGTGACTGGCAAGTTGTTTGATATCTCTGTGCTTTAGCTCACTTGTCTTTAAAATGGATATTACATCACATGTTCTCATAAACATGAGCTAAACACTGAATACACACAGACACAAAGATGGGAGCAACAGACACTGGGGATTCCTAAAGTGGAAAGTAGAGAGCAGGGCAAGGGTTTAAAAGCTATCTATGAGGTAGCTTGGGTGAAGGGTTCAGTAGAAGCTCAAACCTTACCATCACACAATATACCCATGTAACAAACTTTCATATATATACCCTCTGAATCTACATTTTTTTAAAAATAAAATACGATGGATATTATAGTTCCAGTTTCATAGGGTACTTTGAAGAAAGTGCCCTGAATATTGTCTGAGGCAGTGTCATCTAATATAAATATAAGGCAAGCCATAAATGGATACTTACATTTTCTAGTAGTTGTATTTTTTTTAAGTTACATATATTTTAATAATAAATTTTATTTATTCTAATGTATCAAAAATATTATCATTTCAGTGTATGATCATTAGAAACATACCCCATTTTCAGGATCCTTACAGAGTTGACTGTTGTAATTGGTGGTGATCTGAATTTAGCACTTTCTATAATCTCAGTGGCATTGTCACACAGAGATTTGAGATTGAGTTTTCACCAGGTCACATGAAAACCTGATACCCTTAATCTTCTGCCTTTTCCAGTGTAGTTGATAACTTTCATGTTGACTCCAAATGTAATTGAGTCTTTCTGTTTTTCATCTCAAGAACTCCCTGTGATTGGACATTTTTACCAGTTATGATTTCATTTAAAAGTAAAAATGAAAAGAAATATATAATAATAATATATAGTATATAAAGAGGACCTAATGCTTTCTTCAAGAAAGGAAGTAAATTTCAAATAAAAAGCAATTTTAAATTCCAAGTTATAGTCAAAGTGAGATGGGAAGCCAAGGGCAAGACCATCTGACTAACAAAGCAGCATGTGCAACAGGGAAAGAAATTGGACAATAGTAGGGAAATAGCTCTGCAGGCCTTACCTTGTGAAGTAGCCCTCCAGAAGTCTTCTTGCCACCCAGAAACACCCAACCACATAGGCAATAAAAACTCTGCCATATTTTGACAAAAGATTAAACTGGACTATTCTAATTAGTGTATAGATATTGAAAGAAATGTATTAATCTTTTCATTATTTTTGTCCCGTGACATAGAAAGAAAAAATAACAATATATGGAAGGGCCATGAAAGGATGGTTTATAAACTCTTCTTGTCAGGAGAGAGAAACCATTCTTTTAGTCAAGAAGACAAGAGAGTTTTACAATAGGGCAGAAAATGCTACCACAGCCCCCTTCTTGGAGGTCAGACACACTGACAAATCTCAAATTAGTTCTCAGACTATGAAAAAAGCTGAGCTGCCTGATTTAGTGAATCTGAAGTGCATTTGCTGTCTCTGTAAGGAGTCATAGAAAACATTCAGCTTGCTTTATTTTAAATTACGAAAAGAGGAATGAATGCTTTCTTCAAGAAAGAAAGTAAATTTCAAATAAAAAGCAACTTGAAATTCCAAATTATAGTCAAACTGAGATGGGCAGCCAGGGGCACAGACAGTGGAAAATGAGACCGACAGTAGGAAAAAGATAACAGAAGGTACTTTCACAAGTATATGTGTATATTTAATTATGCTTAGTATTTATATTTATATTTATGCATGTATGCACACATGCATTATATGTATAGGCAAATAAATAGTCCATTTATTTTTAACCATCTAGAAGGATAGATCTAGAAGGTAATAGAAGAGATTCCGCTTCAAAAATACAGAATGTTGTTCTCACCTTCCCTCTGCCAAGAAGGCTCATGTCAATATCCCTCTGTGCATATTTCTACTTCCTTCAGACTTAAACAAAACAGTCTCTTTCTATACCAAAAATTCCTGATTCTCTCCCACCCCACAATTTCTCCCTCCTCTAGATTCTTACTACTCTTAATATCTAATACATAAAATTGTTTTTTAATCAATTACCATATTCCATGGAAACTAAGGCACCTCTTCATTGCAAATTGCACTCTTATTTTATGTAATCCTGAAAAAGATATCTCTGCCAATTAAACTATGAAATCATGCTATCTTATCATTTGGAAGTCCTACTTTAAACTTATTGAAAGAGCCTTTCAACTTATTTAGTGCTAACGGGGCTGACAAGAAGAATGCCTGTGACCAAGCCTGTCTGGCACAGACATTGATAGCTGTGTCACAATAGCCACCTGGTTGCTAGCAATTTCAAAACAGCATTAATTATAAGATGTTAACTTTCGATATGTTCAAATGCAAATAAATACCATCTCAAAATTGATGAAATACAGTATTTTTCTGCTGTACTGAAACAGGTTCTGAACTTCCTGAGAGCACGGTTGGTGTGTTTGTCATATATGTTACATATGGTTCCCTATAGGACCTTAAAAGTATTAGACATCATAGTGTAGTGGAAATCTCTAGGCTTTAGAGCCACTTAGTATCTCTGAGCCCTTTAGTACCATTCCACTCACTGAACAGTGTTGACATGCAGCCATCTAAAACAATGTGTATATACACACACACACACACACACTCACACACGTCATTTAGCTCAATGTCTGTTACATGGTAACCATTCAAAAAGTATATCTTATTGGGAAAAAAAAGATAATAAAATTAAGAGAGAGGAAAAAAAGTCTTTCTTTTCAGCTTCCTCCTATCACCATGTCTTGCTATGTCAGATGCTGAGAGGAGGCAGAACTTGTTCCCAACGGCATATAGGAGGATAATGGAATAAATGAGTCAGGCCTGAGTAGTCCCTAGATATAGACTTCGAACCCAAGGTCACAGGTGCCTTGTGGTACTTTTTATCTAAATGGAAAGGAAGAATGGAACATGTGATCAACATAGGAGGGGCACCACATGCTGTTCTGTGAAGTTTCTGAGGTCTGCAGGCAAGAGTCCAGCAATATTCAGTGGTAAAAACAGGATCGCAGGAAATCACACAAGAAGGTAAAGGAACAAATAAAGGTCACTTTCCTGGTTTAAAAAAAAAAAAGCCCCAATTCTCTCAATGTAATCCAATTTAATGAGGTGTAGAAATCCAGAGCTCTTTGAAATTTTAAAGCAATTACAACACAAATGATTTCAAAGCAAGATGATCTTATTATGGTGAGGCCATAAAATGCTAACTTCAGCATGTCAGAAAAGCAGAACCATTCTTGCCTGGTGTGTCAGAATTTATGGGAAGTTTGTGGAGTTTTCGGCACCTGATTATTCCCAGAGGCTTGTTTATTGCACCAAAAGCAACTTTTCCTTTGAGACTTTTTAGTATTATTGCCAAGGAGGTTGGGCACCTGTTTCTATATATCCAGAAAAGTTTCTTTCAGAATGGTGCACAGTTCAGTGGGGGGAAAAACAGCAACAAGACTGAATTTTATTTTCTGTTGTTAAACTGGACTAAAATGGCTTATGAAAACCCCTATCAGCTCACTGCCTTGCATTTTGTTGCACTAATACGGTGGTTCTCAAGGTGTTATCCTTAACAGCATCAGCATCCCAAGGGAACTTATTCAAAAAACAACTGACTCCACTCTAGACTTATTGAATTTGAAACTCTGAGGGTGGCATCAAGCAATCTATCTTGGTATACTCCTTTCTCACCCAGGGGATTCTGCTGCTTGCTCAAGTTTGGAGATTACAGTATTAATGCATATATTGTAAGACAGACCTTATTTCCAGACCCACAAGTCTGCTTTGTTTAGATTAGGACCAGGCTATTTGTTCCCCTCCCTGTCTTGATGTCCAGTTTCTTCGTAGGGTCTGAAACCCCTTCTGACTTCAGACAAATGGGATTTACGGAGTTCTGGCAAACCATATCAAAACCAAGCTTGTGTGCTTTCGCAGAAGGAAGCCTCAGTCGCCTAGGGCAGGGATCCCCAACCAGTATTTTCTGTGGTCTGTTAGGAACCGGACCGCAAAGTTGGAAGTGAGTGGTGGGTGAGTGAGCAAAGCTTCATGTGTATTTACAGCTGCTCCCCATGCATGCATTACTGCCTGAGCTCCACTTTCTGTCAGATCAACAGCAGCATTAGATTCTCACAGAAGAGTGAACCCTCTTGTGAACTGAGTATGCAGGGAATCTAGGTTGTACGCTCCCTGTGAGAATCTAATGCCCTGATGATCTGAGGTGGAGCTAAGGTGGTGATGCTAGCACTGTCTCCCATCACCCCCAGATGGGACTGTCTAGTTGCAGCAAAACAAGCTCAGGGATCCCACAAATTCTGCATTATGGTGAGTTGTGTAATTATTTAATTATATATCACAATGTAATAATAATAGATATAAAGTGTACAATAAATGTAATGTGCTTGAATCATCCCCAAACCAACTCCCCTCGCCCCTCATCCCCAAATGTGGAAAAATTGTCTTCCATGAGACTGGTACCTGATGCCAAAATGAGAATCGCTGGCCTAGGGCCATTCAGAAGATGTTGCAGGAGGGGGTGATGAAAAAGTACATAATAAAGCATACCTGGACTTTTAAAAAAATGACATTCTCCAGAAATTATGGCGTTGCTCTGGAAACAGAACTAACTTACACCCTGTGTTGGAGGTTCCCTTTTGATACCAAAGCTAGAGTTTCTTTTACCACAAAGTGTGGAGACTCCTTTCCCTTTGCCATTTATCCTCCATATCCAAAAACAGGACCACAGGCAATGACATGGGCCGCAGTGGGACTGAGTCTTGAAGCCTCACTTGGACCCTGCTACCTGCTAACTGACCTCCATGATGCTGTCTGACAGAACCTCTGAGTGTCTGCTTGGAGCTGCTCCATGAGTGTCTCACATACATACACACACACACACACACACACACACACACACACACACACGAGCATCACCATAACACTCTGAGAGGCCTTCAAGGATGCATCCTCACTTGGATGACCGCTTTTTTTGCCGTCTTTTTCTGTGGATAATGCATTTTGCCTCTGAGAGTACTCAATCTGGTATGACCTTCCCCATCTTGGATCTATACTGAGGGCAAGGGTAGTTTGGATCCAGTGGTGTGTTGGCAAAGCAAAAAGTCTCAGTTTGACACATTTGCTTGTAGCAATAATCTTGTGATGTACAAACTCCCATTGTGTCTGATTTCAAGTGCTTAATATGACTTCACAGCAACAGAGTTGGGAAGAAAGAAGCACATTGCAAGCCCCAGCATGCCACCAAGCCCTCTCAGAAATCTGCCCTGTCATACTACAATTTAACCCCTTTTTGCCTTTGCATATTAAGACAGAGCACATACAAAGCTGCTCCCTAAAGAAAATACTCCGGCCAATCTCGGAGACTCAGCCTGTAATTCCAGCACTTTGAGAGGATGAAGCGAGTGGATTGCCTGAGCCCGTGGGTTCAAGACCAGCCCAGGCAACTTGGCGAGACCTCATCTCTACAATAAAATAAAATAATAAAATAATAAAATTAGCCTGGCATGGCAGCATGCACCTGTAGTTCTGGCTACTTGGAAGGCTGAGGCGGAAGAATCACCTGAGCCCAGCAGGTTGACATTGGGGTGGCCATGAGCATGCCACTGCACTCCAGCTTGGGCAACAGAGTGAGATTCCAACTCAAAAGAAAAGAAAAGAAAAGAAAATATGCCAATTGGATTTTCTGTTCTAGGATTATAAGATGCATAGTTTTTTTTTTGCTGAAAAAGAAGACAATGAAATTCACATGCAACTGAGCAGGAATTTTTTTACAGTCTAGGTACTATTTACAGCAAGTGCTTCTTTAAGTATTTATGTGTCTTGTTTTGCTGGTTGTACTGCAGTGCTGGTGCTCATATTATCACTGAAATGGATTTGCAAGCCTCAAAAAGGTCTTACATTTTGGGTTTCCTCTTACTCAAAACTGTGTGGAGGATGTGAGGAGGGAAGAGGCAGTTCTGATGAGAGGCAAAAGTAAATATGTGCCATTTGTTGGACACTCTTCTCCACAAAGCCCTAGCAGGGGCTATTGAGGATAATCTACTCATTGGGTTCTGTTTGTCCTTGATGCTATAAATGACCAACTCATTATTCAGATGTTATCAGATTGAATTTATTATAAGAATGAAGCCCCTTTCCAGAGACAAATAAGAGCCAGAGCACTGAAATAAAAGTTATTTTGGGGACCAGAAAAGTTATACAGTTTCAAAGTATCACCTGCAGTTTACTTCATATTTGAAAGCAAAAGATGTGCCTTTGCCGTGGAGAAATCTGATAGAGTCCATCTTGAACAAATAATCAAATGTCAACAATAGTGAGATCATCTCTGGCGTGGTGAACAAGCATATGATTTAATGTATAAAGTACTGTCACACCAAAAAAAATGATTAATGTGAATGGAATCAAAAGGAAACAAACAGATGCATTCAGAGTGCAGGACCACCTAAAAGACAACCTGCCTAGACTCTTAAAAAGAGCAGTATAAGAAACACAGACATTGAAAAGTAGGGAGACTGTTCTAGACTAAAAGAGAATAAAAGCCTGGAATCTGGACTGAAAAAGAAACACACAAATGGAAGACAATTTTGAGAAAATTTAGGAAATTTGAATGTGAGCTCTATCTTAAATGACATTGTAGAGTTATTACTAATTTTCTTGGGTTTGATAATGGTTCAGTGGTTGTGTAGGAGATGGCCTTTTTCTTAGGAGTAACTAGAGGGGCAAAATGTCCTGCTGTTCATGAATGTTTCTCCAGGGAATCCTTTCTTGAGATGAAGTCAGACATTCCAGGTACATAGCACCACGCAGTTATTCAGTGTGGGATTTAACCCCATAAGAACATAATTCGAGGAAGGCAATGTCTTGGTGTTCTTCCTCACACTACACTCGGTATCTGAAATAGTACCTGACAGAGAGTGGACTCATCAAAAACTCTTCACATACTCTGAGTGCTTTCTTGAATGTTACCCAAATCTTTTATTATGTCACTTCTTTAGGTATATGCTGCATGACAGGCTAGATAATGTAATCAAGTCAGAGTTTATCATCATTGAGATTGACATTCATTTTACTCATTTATTTGAAAACTCATCATAATGCATAGTATTATTTATCACATTTAAAAGACAAATAATGATTATGTAATCCACCTTTAAAAATATTTTTGAATTTTCAGACATGATGGCATACTTTTTTTTTAACTTTATAATCAGTATTTTTTATTATGATATTGTGGGGTACAGTTAAGGGTTAGGTATAAAAATATGCTTCGTTCAGGCACCCTTGTTGATAAGAGGTGTCTCCCCGTCCCCAGACAGATATTGACTACCATTAATCCCATCTCACTTCTCCCCCCTGCCCAGAGTTTCCCATCACTGTCAGTCATTTTCTTATAGTATTACATTGGATGTTCAAAGTTCACTATATGAGTGAGAACATGTAATACTCAGATCTTTGTTTCTGTGAGAGGTCACTCAGTATTATAGATTCTAGTTCCATCCAAGTTGCTGCGAAATTCATGATTTTGTTCTTTTTTATGGCTGCGTGTATATGTACCTCATTTTTCTAATCCAGTCCTCTTTTGATGGACAGCATGGTTGCTTCCAGGTTCTTGCTACTGTGAACAATGCTGCGATAAACATACGTGTGCAGGTATCTTTTTTATAGAGTGATTTGAGTTCTTCAGGGTATATTCCCAGTAGGGGAATTGCGGGGTCATATGGGAGGTCGAGATTTAGAGCTTTTAGAAATCGCCATGCTGCTTTCCACAGTGGTTGCACTAGTTTGCACTCCCACCAACAGTGTAGAAGTGTTCCCTTTTTGCCACACCCTCTCCAGCAACTGTTATTTATTGAGTTATTGATAACTGCCATTCTGACTGGAGTTAGGTGGTATCTCAGAGTGGTTTTGATTTGCATCTCCCTGCTGATTAGTGAGGTTGAACATTTCTTCATGTGTCTGTTGGCTGCTCGGATATCTTCCTTTGAGAAGTGTCTGTTCATAGCTTCTGCCCATTTTATAATGGGGTTGTTTGTTTTTTTCTTTTCAGCACATTTGAGTTCCTTGTATGTCCAAGATGTTAAGCCTTTGTCAGACCTGGAGTTGGCAAATACTTTTTCCCAGTCTGTAGGTTGTCTCCCTGTTCTCTTGATGGTTGCTTTGGCTTTGCAGAAGCTTGTCAGTTTAATGAGGGCCCACTTGTCTATGTTATCTCTTATGGCCTGTGGGTTTCCGGTTCTGTTCAGGAATGGGTGCCAGTTCCAATTTCCATGAGGGTATGTCCTTCATTTTCTAAGGTTCTTATGGTTTGAGGTTTTACATTTAGGTCTCGGATCCATTTAGAGTTAATTTTTGTGTATGGGGATAGATAGGGATACTGTTTCAATCTTCTGCATGTGGTCAGCCAGTTTTTCCAGCACCATTTACTGAATAGGTTTTCCTCCTCTCCCCAGTGGTAGGTGATGGAGACTTTGTCGAAGACGAGTTGGTTGAGAAATTGAGGTTTTGCTTCTGGAATCTCAATTCTATTCCATTGGTCTATATGCCTGTTCCTGTACCAATACCAAGCTGTTTTGATGATTGTAGCTTTATAGTAAAATTTGAAGTCTGGTAATGTGATACCACCT
>CAUYQG010090829.1:0-37721 GCA_963574415.1 Tarsius wallacei | reverse complement strand
TGGCTCAGCCTGTAATCCCAGCTTTGGGGGGCCCGAGGTGAGTGGATTGCCTGAGCCCGCGGGTTCGAGACCTGCCTGGGCAACTCGGCGAGACCTCATCTCTATAATAATTCAAAAAATTAGCCGGGCATGGTAGCGTGCACCTGTAGTTCCGGCTACTTGGAAGGCTGAGGAGGAAGGATCTCTGGAGCCCAGCAGGTCAAGGCTGTGGTGGCCGGGAGCGGCCACTGCACTCCAGTCTGGGCGACAGAGTGAGACTCCAATTCAAAAAAAAAAAAGGTATTTTAAAATTAGTTATTCAGTTAAAATAGGTTGGCTTGTACAGAATAATGATTCAAGTGAATGATAGAAGCATAAATAAGTGTCACAGGTCCTTGAGTTTTAAAATATCTTGACAACTTTTTAATGAAACATGCATTGTCACTGTGGGTATTTGTGTGTGTGTGTGTGTGTGTGTGTGTTTATCTGTGGTAAATGATTTTATTTCTTTTTCCTATAATTCATCTTATAAATGGGGGGGGAGGGTCAGTTAGGGCCAAGTTTTCTAAGATCCAAAACAGATCTTATGTTAGCTTTTTAAAAAGAAAATATCTAGAGATATTGCAGGATTATTATCCATAAAGTTGAGACATAAAATAATTGTCTTACATATGATATTTTTAACTGACATTTCCCAAATCTTTCTTCCAAGTGTAAAGGAAATCAATCCTAAAAGCAATTGATACAGAAGATCTTAGGGATGGCAAAACTTTGAGTCAATTTGTTAAGGGAGGTTAATCAATAAATTGAAATAATATTCAACAAAAGATTTTCTAAAAATGATGACCCTAAATGCCTTGTCTGTATAACTCTGAATTGACAAGGAATGTCTAGCCTCAATTCCTTTGGCACTAAAGGCAATGGGATTCCTGCTGTCTACTTCCCAGAACTGAAATATGGGGCGAGGGAAAGTGGAGAGGGTGAAGGATTTGAAGGGGAAATATCTTCCTGGGTGCTATTACATAGGAGTGCTACAAAATTTGGCAGACCTGAGAAATTAATGCCATCTGTTAAACCTCAAATGTATGACAATTACTCAGTTTCTCTACATATTCATTCAAGGACATGTTAAGACAATGTTGTTCTAGAGGTTGCAACTACATTAAATTTTTACCAAGTACTGTCAATCTTCTTTTTTTATGTGATAAATCAACCTCAAACATAGTGACTTTAAAGCAACAATTTATTATTTTGGACAATTCTGAATGTTAATGAGAGGTTCTTCTGTTGAGTTCACTTGAGTGGGGATAGTCAGAAGCAACTGAAATGGCTAAAAAAGTAAAACATGGCCTCATTCACATAAGGACAATAAGAGGTAGGCTATTCATATTACATTGCTCTTTTAATACTAGAAAGACAATGGGGACTTGTGTAGTCTAGCTCATTCATCTGTTTAAATACCTTCTATGTGCTAAGCACTGTTCTGGGAACTGAGATGAAGATAATAAACATTGTCCCTCCCCTCCTGGAGTTTACAGTGAAGCTGGAATAGATAGTAAACAAAGGAACACATGTGTATAAGCTCTACAAACTCTCCAGTCACCTTGGTAGGAAAATGTTACAAAGAAAAAGTACAAAATGCCATGAGAGGGTATAAAAAGGACCTTAAGCAGACATAGGTGAGGATCAGAGTGATTTCCTCGAGGAAGTTTTAGGCAAGCTATCCAGAAGGCAGAAAAGATGGGTGAAAGTGAGGGATAGATGGTATAGGTTGAGAGGATGGCATATGCCAAAGCCCTGGTTGGATTATCTCTAGATAAGAAGGGAAAAAGAGGATAGAAAGATACAGTTTAATCAAAACCTACCATGAACCAGGTTATTGATTTTTACACACTACGTGACAACCTGAGGGCCAGGAGAGCTTATTAATTCATTAAGTCATTGTGTGTCAAGCATTGAGGATACAGAGATGGATGAAATACGGTTGATGTTCTAGAAGAGCTCTTAGTAGAGCAGGGTGAAGAAACCCATAAAATAACAGCAATGCCATATATCTGTTGGAATTCAGATGTCTAGAAGATGCTATGAAACCACAAGCTCTGCTGAGTGTGCCAAAGAAACTTCATGAAGGAGGAAACTTCATTGTTTGAGCTGAGTTCTGAAGGATGAATAAGTTTCCTTCTATAGGCATGAAAGGACAAGTTCCTTCTAGGTAGAGGTTTCAGCAAATGTAAATGTATGGACCCAGGGAAGAACAGGCCCAGTAGGGAACTCCTGGATCAGTGAAGTGAGGGGAAGTGAGGTGGACGTCGTGATCAGGAGTGAGATGAGAGGGAACCTCACTTGCCAAGTTTAGTAACTTTTATTTCACGTTGAGGAAGCAGGGAGTCGGTGAAGGATTTAAGACAGAGATGTCTTATATTGTGTATGCTTTCTAGAGACACCTGGACTACTGGTACTAAGAAGGAGTAATGGAATGGGACAGAACTTGGAGAAACGCTGGACCAAAGCAGTGGACTTGGGAAATGAGGAACCTCTCTGCCAGCTAGAGAGGAGCAGAGTTAACTTTTTAAATAACATCGAATTAAAGGTAAAGAAAATGCACTGTAACAATTTAAGGATGAAGCAACATAAGTGAAGTTTAGAGATCTTTTATTTTTTCTAAAATGGAAACAAAATAAGTACTATAAATCAATGAGGCACAGTAAAAAAAAAGTCCAATTTTTAACATAGTGAATGTGATACCCATATAATTTCTTATAACAAATTGGCCAATGCCTTTTAAAAATACACTATAGGCATCTAACAATCTTAGCAATGCTGGGTTTTTTGAAGACTGACTTACAGATTTATAGTCAAATTGTTCAGCTATGTTTTCAAAATGTTCAGAGTACAGATCATTGCTAGGTTTGCTTTTATTTAAAAGAATATGTTTAATATATAAACTAGAAGTCAGGAATTTACTTGTTTCCTAGCTTCTTCATCTGTCATAAAATATATATTTAGGGCCGTAGGGCTGGGTGCGGTGGCTCATACCTATAATCCCAGCACTTTGGGAGGCCAAGGTGAGAGGATTGCCTGAGCTCAGGGGTTCAAGATCAGCCTGGGCAACTTGGCGAGACCTCACCTCTACAATAAATCAAGAAAAATTTGCTGGACATAATAACGCACACCTGTAGTTCCAGCTACTTGGAAGGCTGAGGCAGAAGGATTGCCTGAGCCCAGCAAGTCAAGGCTGCGTTAGTCATGAGCAGCGTATCACTGCCCTCCAGCCTGGGCAACAGAGTGAGTCTCCGACTCAAAAAAAAAAAAAGGAACAAAAATCTTATATTTAGTGGCCAAAGTTATCATACTCCTTATAAAATAGTTAATAAATAGCACATAAAAACAAAGTTTGGTGAGTAAATAATGACATTATGCCATACTAAGAAGACATCAGATGTCTAAAATTATAGGAAGAGAATACATTAATCCTTATAGAATGTAAGCTTAAAGAAATTCTAAATAAGGAAACATATTGTACACAGATAATGCATGCTACACCCAGCTTTCTAATGCAACACCACTTAAATAGCATCCCAGGATCAAGAGTGCAAAAGTTCTCTCACATATTCCCCCCAAAACAACGTGAAGATATTTCCCATTTCATGGGCAGAGTGAGTGTACCCCCTCAACAGCATTATAATGACACATCATTTTCATATTAAAGCCATGGCCTTTCCAAAAACACTATAAGGAATATATCCAACAAACACAACAGTTTTCTTCCATTCAAGACACTTCGAAAGAGTAACAACCAATGAGTCTCAGTTCGCAATATAGTCAATTGCCAAAGAATCCAATAGTGTAGCAGATAAAAGAACAGCAAATAGCAGGATATACGATGCCAAAGTCTTTATAAGCCGAGCCGACACCACGGACAAACAGGTTTCACCCATCCTCTTCAGTGGGGAATCCACGAAGTAATCTGGCTACTGGGAAAAAAAAATCCTTACTTCTTGCCTTCACTGAGTCCAGAGACCTCCAGAAAACTGCTGGGCTGAAGACTGAGCAGTTTCTACAACGCATGGTCTTTCCTCTTCATCTGTTGTTCTTTTTTTCCGCTGTTGAGAAAATAATTATATCGGTTTAACCAATTTCCCAATCCTGTCTACTCCGCTCTGTTGTCAAAACACAGCACTAAGACTTTTGGTGTAAGCAAAAACAAAATTCATTAAAAGCAAAAGGTAACCAAAAAAACACATCCCAGGAACAAGCTCGGCATGACTGCTCAGGCAGGTCAGAGTGCGATTGGCATCCAGGTTTTCCCAGGACATTCCAGACATTTCTTTTTCTCCTAGACAGCCTTGTACTGCTAAACCTGGTCTGGAATGTGGTACCAAATCCCACCGATAGAAAGAAGGAGGCTCTTTGAAGTCCATGCTCTCCCCCAGAAAAGATTAGGAAACCACGAAGATCAGAGTGCCAAGTACCTGTCCAGAATCCTCTGGAGGACTTTCTTGATCAAAGGGGCTTCTGGGTCCAGACAGATGTCCCTCCCGTTCTTCAGGGAGGCTCTGCAGAGAGAAAGAGAGGGTGCATTCAGGAGAAACGCGGGCTGTAGACCCGGGCTGGGGGCACCCCTCCTGCCAAGGCCACAGCGGACACGCAGCCCCGAGGACTTACACAACTTCCACCTTGGCGCAGTGCGGACCTGCGGCGATCACCTGCACGTTACTGATCATTTTGGGGTGAACTGTTGGGGTGGTGCGTAAACAAACGCAACGCAGCTCTTGCACGACGACGGCGGCCGGACCCGCTAGGGGAAGAGAGAGACACTGAGTCAGAGCAGGTGCTGGGACGCGGGCCGGGGAGGCTGGGGCGCCCTGCCCGCTGCGCCCGGCACTACACTCTCACCACTGGCGAAGGACCCCGGCGGCGTCAGCAGCAGCAGCGCGAGCAGCACGCACAGGGAGTCCCGGGGGCCGGGGACGTGTGAGGAGCGGCTGGGCGGGAGGCACATCGCGGCCGGGAGAGCGCAGCGAGGGAAGCGGGTTCCAGAGGCGAGAGAGGCTGGAAGACTGGAGGCTCCAGAGCGCTGTGGCTGCCTCGCGCCCTCTGCACGCCTTTTATCTGCGCTCGCCCCTTCCCCCAGGCAGGAAACCCAAGCTTTGGGATGCGCGGGAATTCCTCTGGATTTGGGGTGGGAGAGGTTGGTGGAGGGGGCTGGAAGGGGGAACTGGGGAGGAGGGTGCCGGGAGGAGCTGCCTGCACCGGCTCCGCGGAGGATTCTGTGCCCCGCCCTACGGTGGAGCCAGGGACTGCTCTTGCCAGAGGTGAGCGGCAGTTCGGAGGGAACCTCATCCCTCGGTCAGCCAGAGCTATGGGGTTGGGGGCGGGGGACGGGGGGCGGGGCCCTCTGAGTGATGGTTCTTGTCTCTATCTAGAGAGAAAGGCTGAAACCAAAGTGGCGGGAACTGAAATATCTTCTTCCCTTCCTTGTAAACAAGTCTTTCAAGGGTCCTTGAGTTTCTTTATGATTCTCTGGAATTCAGCCAACTTTAGCCAAGACATAAGAATGTTTCTCTGCTCCCACTTGATCCTCCCCCCCGCCCCACACATACCCACACCCTTGCCCTCCATTGGTGAGAAAGTCTGCTTACTGGAAGTCCTATGTTTGTAATTTAGCACGTGAGCATGTGCTGAGATGGTTTAACAAGCAAACATCTTCAATAATCACCCAGTGAGTTGCAATGGACCATGATACTTTGCTTCTGGCAGTTCAATCCACTATTGAATTAGAAGAGGTTTTGGTAATCCTTGAGGGTGAGGTGAAGGAGGGCGAATGTAGACTAAAGCCTGCTGGAGAGCCCAAGCCTGCTCCAGCACTGACTCCTCAGCCAGGCGTGCATTTGCCATGATTTGGAGACGCTGTTGGGAGGCTGATGAGTTTGAGGGCTCATCTCAAAATTTAGTCTAGGGGTTTGAAAACAATTTGGCAGCAAAACAGCACCCACTCTGGCTTCTTCCAAACAATTTCATGGGGGGAAGGAGCCCCCTTCCACAAGATTGTGCTCTTCCCCATGATTCTGTCCAGCTTCATAATTAGGGGTGACCAAGGCTGTTTCCGCTGCTCTAGTCCCCGGGGAGGTTAGACCAAACCAGTGAGATGGAAGCGTGAAATTCCAGCTTCCTCTCCCTCTCTCTCTCTTTTCTCTATTATCTGTAGAAGTAGTTAGAACACTGAATTTGTAAGATTTGAAGTTGACGTTCTAAGTTCCTTCCACATGTCTAACTCCATGGTAAGCAAGGCTATGATCCTGGAACGGCACATAGGCTTTGTTTCTTGGAAATCTAACTAAGTCCTCCTCTGGATTGTTTTCTAGACCCTTGTCCTTAGGGTAGGCCAGCAAAGGGTATCTGTAAGCAATACTGCAATGAGTAACCAGTCATTGAACAAAACCCCTTTCTTGTCCACTGGGAAATTTTATTAATTCCCTCACTCATCACCTCCATTAGTGAGCAGGAAAGAGTTGTCATAGATTTTTAGAACTTTTATTCTAGAAGGAAACTTAAGAAATGCTCTGGCTTAGAAGGCTTGAGTTTTGGCCATCACTTTGTGGGAAGTTTAACGGGAAGTTCTCACAACTTTCCGATATTATCAGCATCGTACCTGACTCAGCATCTTTCTGGGGAGTGGTAATCTGTTTTCTACAGATTATACTGACTTTTTAGATATCAGAATATACCTAAAGACAAAAGATAAGCCTTGCCGAAGTAACTAAGACAAAATTTCAAAGATGTGTCTAAAGATCTTGGGCAACTAAATTCAACTTAGCTACAGGGGATAAACCGTAGTTTAGTAAGGCTTGGTGAAATAAAACAAATTAATGACACATGTTATTGACTTTAAAACTCTCTGTGTGTGCATTTAGGTTAGCTCCAAATAAGCTATTTTAAATATAAATGAGCATATGAATTAGTTTTGGCATCAACTGATAAGATCAGAGAAGAGTCCTGAGACAAGACTGGCAGTTCTTCCCGACAGTCTTATAGATGCCTGTGGCTTGCCTGACTTGGGCTCTGCATCAACTCACCATATATATATATATACATATATATATATTGGTTACAGAATATAGGGAGAAAGAAAATTGTCTACTATGACCAAGCAGGTAAAAAAAAAGTCCCTAGAAGTGGGCTGTTGGGTTGCCCAACCTAAGGAAGTAGTGTGTCATTCAACCTGGCTTCTCACTGAGACCATTCTGGCCGACTGCCCATGCCTGCCTCTAGTCCAGGCATCTCTACTGCTGTCTTTGTCCACAGACAGGTAGGAACATGGGGGTGGGAGGTGGCCCAAAGATCTTCTGAGGTTGAGAATGATAGCACCAAACCACTGGAGTCAGGGCACTTAAAAAGTAGTGTCTTTATCACTGGTTTAAAGGGAAGTCATTTGGCTTATCTGCACTGTGTCCATCATAAGACAATCCATCCAATGGCATCAGTATCCTGGGAGCTTGAAAGATTTACTGTCTGTCAAAAACAATCCAATTTTAATCATCATACCACAGAGTCATATAATATGACCGAAACCACTCTGAATGGTTTGTGACTTCCAAAACACTTTCATGCTTATTATTTCTTGAGCTTCGCATTGATTCTTTGATGCAGATAAGAGAAACTCTCTTCCCAATTTTTCAGCTCGGGAAAGTAAGGCCAGAGAACAAGTTAAGCAGTGAAAAATTCAGTATTGGAAGTGGAACACTAGAAAATCTGCACCAAGAAATTTTAATGGTTTCCAGATTGCAAAACACTTTCTTTCCAGTCACTGGCAATCCCAGCACAGCTCTCCACAATCTGGTTAACCACTTTATTGTATTGCTCAACTCCCACATTGTAAGCTTGGAAATCCTCAGTCCAGGATTTGAAATCACAATAATTCAGACTCAACAGACGTTTAGGTTACCCAATCTGAAACTGTTCTCTATTCTCTAAATCCCTCACTTTCTTCAAAGATTATTCAAAGTCCTGTCTTCTCTGAGCAGACTTATTCTGACAAAGCCATTTGAAACCTGTGACTTCCACCTTTGGCCTTTGAACATCTAATGTGTTTATGATAGCCACCTTATGAGGCAGAGTTTAATTATTTCTTAATTTTGCTTGTGTCTTCCTCAAGTTAGCTATAAACTCTTTAAATTCAGTAGTAATGTCTTATATTTCTCATATAATCTCCCATAAGTTTTTACTTTAGGATTGAGCAGTCTATGAACAATTGATGATGGATCATGATAATAACTTTTTATTTTACAGTGTTCTTGCCTTACTTTGCAAGATCTTAATGTTTAGGAGGAAAGTATATGGCTATTAACTATCATTAACTCCTATATTTTTTTTTTAACTCCACTATTTTTAAATGGCTTTCCCCGATGTTGAAAATTGTTCCATGGCTATTCTTAGAGAGTATTCACATGATATTGTTAGTTTTTGAAATCTGAACTGTTCAGAACCCAGCAGTACATTTGATGTTAAAAGAAAGATGATTATACAACTAAAGTATTGATCAAATTACATAGTTTCTGTGACTTAGAGATTGTTGGAGATAAATGACAAAGGGAATTTCTGATTAAGTTATACTGCTTTGATTGTTAACAGTGTGCAAATGTTATTCTAAGTTGATCTTTTCCATCAAAACAGAAAGGCCTTTAATTATGTGATTAAGTATAAGGCACAGGCCTTTTCAATTTCTTACAAGATTTTATTTTATAATATCTACTACTCTTTATATTACCTTTCAGAAATACTATCATTGTATTAATTAAGAATGTGGACACATCAATATCAGGTAAGGCATATCAAGAATATCAATCTTAAAAAGGCATCTTTAAAATAAAAAAAAAATTTTTTAAAGGCAATAAGTGTTCAAGTAGCAAATAAAATTACTTGCTTGTAGGCAAAAGAAAAAAGCCAATAACTCTTGGGTTTACTTTGCAGTATCAGTGCAGTCTATCTGTCTCCTTCATTGGTTGACAGTCCAATGAAGAAGTAGTATCATTCCAGGTAATAAGTTTGCTTCAATATTGCTTCAGCTTTACTGTGAAATGTCAAGAATAATTATGCAATTTTCCTTGCTGCCCATTTCAGATGAAATCTGCTTGAGCAAGGAGTAAATCAATAAAACTTGCTGGAGTTCATAATGAAATTCCAAAAAATATTATCTTGGCTTTTCCTTGCCACCTCCTGGGAGGATTGGGAAGCTAGTAATTTTTTGTTCAGCTGTGCAAACCTAAAAAACGTTTTTCTTGACAGCAAAAGTGATACACAGGAACAAAAAGTTGGAAATTAAAGTTTTAAATGTTTCCAAAGACCTTGGGCTTCTCAGAAATTGCTTTCAAAAATATGGTCTGGGTTAAGCAAAAGAAAATAAATAAAAATGGTAATGTTAGCTATTTTAAATAAACTTTGAGAAGGCATTCCTGTGACACTGGATGGGTCTTTTATGTAAATTAGACTTCTTAATACTCAATAATGGCCATTTGCGATATCATTTCTGATCCCTATTATCTTTATACTACACTTTTTTAGCGGAATATTTACTTTTGCATAGCCTTACAATATATTTTATTCTCATTGACTATATCATGGAACTTCATTATTGATGCTTTAAAAAAATAGTTGTAATGTATACTTGTATGTGTGCGACGTATGTACTTTCTAGACCATAGAAACCATCTATTTACCTTTCTTCTCACTACTTGAAAAAGTAACTAAGATGTAACATTTAACAAGTGTCTAAGACAATGCTCTTGAATTTAAAGGACAAACACATACACACACCACCACCACCACTACCACCATCACCACCACCACAAAACAAAGATCAAAAGAGAAAAATGAGACTAGGACATGTGGAGTTGTTTTTTTGCCATTATTTTTTTTTTCCATTCAATCTGTCTATGAATTCCCAGTGAATAATTCCTTTCATGCACATTTAAAATGTACTCCTTAATAACAACAACAACAATAATAATAATGGTATTTTCTATACCCTTGCATCTGAGCGATCTGAGCGGGCTCTGTGGCTGCTTGGTCAATATAAGCTGGCAGGAGTGATGGTGTGCAACACGTAAAAGGAGATCTGCAGCTTCCACCGCTGTCTTTTGGAATGATTCCTCCTGGAGCCCGATGCCCATGCTGTGAGAGGCCTGAGCTATGCTTAGAGGCCGCTTGGGAGGGAGCCCAGGCATCACGGCTGATGAGCCTCGCGGAGCTCCCAGCTGGCAGCCAGCGCTGGTTGACCGCTGTGCAGGTGACCATCTTGTCCTTTCCAGCCCAACCACGTGTCAGACACTTCCCATGCCAGCCACAGGAGCAAAAGATTCACCCTGGTCAGCCCAGATAGTACCAAATTAATAAACAGTTGTCTTAAGCCACTACATTTTGAGATATTTTTTTTTTACACAGGAATATAGAAAATAGTTATTTTCATCTCTCTTGGATAACTATCAGGAGAACTGCTAGATCAGAGAAAATTTGCATTTTTAACCTCATAGGAAACTTTCAAATTGTTGTCAAAAGTAGTTTTATCATTTCATACTCCACCAGACAAAGCAGAGTGTTCTGGTTACTCAATATCCTTGTCATTACCCTGTTAATTTTAGTTACTGGCAGACATTTAGTAGTATCTCATGAAGCTCTTTATAATTACTTCATGGTTGCTAATGATGTGGAATACCTTTCCATGTGCTTATTTGTCATTTGTAAATCATTTGTAAAATCTATTTTAAAATGTTTTGCCTATTTTGTTTTAAATTGGGTGTTTTTGTCTTTTTGCATTCATTTATTGGGGTTCATTGTAGATTCCAGATACAAATCTTTTGGTTGATAGATATATGTCCTGTTACTGTCTATCCAGGTTTATAGCTTGGATTTTTATTTTCTTAAAAAATTTATTTGAGAAGCAGAAATTTTGAATTCTGAAAACATTAAATTTAACAATTTTTCCTTTTATGGTCAATCATACTTTTATTTGTGATTTTGAAGAACTCATTATCTATACAAAGGTTGAAAGATATTCCCCTACATTTTTTCTTGAAGCTTTACACTTTTAGCTTTTATATTTATATGTATATGGACCATGTTCAATTTTTATAATTGGTTCAGTATAGTGGTTCATCTTCATTGCTTACTTTTTGTTTTCACATAGCTATCCAGTTACTCTAGAAATATTTTTATACCTTTTTCTGTTGAGTTTCCTAGGAACCATTATCAAGATTCAATGGATGACATATATGTGTATCTATTTCTGGACTTTATTTGGGTTGATGAGTCTATTTGTCTCTCCCAACTCCAACTGTTCTTCTTAATGTAGCTTGACAATAAGTCTTGAAATCAGGTAGGACATCAGCTGAGGGCTGTAGCATTGGTCAGTCTGGATGCTTCCTTTCTATTTTTAGCTTTTAAAATGTATCCATTTCTTTAGCTGCATTTTGAATGAACCTTCTAGAATTTCCATTTTAACATGTGTCTGTAAGCAGACATATCCCTTTAACAAATCTATTTTAAAAAGCAAACAATAAAGTTAAGCCAATGACCACATCAGCATTTTTAGGGCATTACAAGTACAACAGGTTAGCACACATGTGCTTATAGAAATGGGTGTTATCACTCCCATGGATTGGAATGGCAAGGAGAACTCCAGTTAGTTTCAGTGTAGTACCACCAAGTACCTGTTCAGGCTTTCCTTTTACATGACTATTGATCCTCTAAGGGGATTACACTGTCATTTGAAGAGATTATAAAGACATACTTTGTTTTATTGTGTTTCACTTTATTGCACTTTACAGATACTGTGTTTTATATAAATTGAAGGTTTGTGGCAGTCCTGCATCGAGCAAATCTATGGGAATCATTTTTCCAGCAGCGTGTGCTCATTTCATGTCTCTGTGTCACACTTTGATAATTCCACAATATTTTAAACTTACTCTTATTATTTCTGTTATGGTTCTCTGTTATCAGTGATCCTTGATGTTACTTTCATAATTGTTTTGGGGTACCACAAAACATTTAACTTTTTTAAATTGATGCATACACTTATTTTTTTTAACTTATTTTTATTTCAAAGACTTGGGATACAATTCAGGGTTAGGTATACAAATGGTTATTGTACAGGTAAAGTTTTGTCCTCCCTTTGGTCCCCATTTTGCCTGGTTTGAGATCAGGTACCCTTTTTGATGAAGTGTGACCCCTCCTCTCCCTCCCCTGTCAGTTTCCTGCTACTGACAATCCCTTTCTTATAGTATTATGATAATTGTCCAGGGTCCTCTTATGAGTGAGAACATGTGGTACTCAGTTCTTTGTTTCTGTGATAGATCATTCAGTATTACAGACTCCAAATTCAACAAAGCCGTTGCAAAGTTCATAGTTCTGTCCTTATTTCTGGCTGTGTAATATTCCATCATATATATGTGCCACATCTTTTTACCCAGTCCACTTTTGATGGCAGCACAGTTGGTTCCACGTTTTTGCTATTGTGAACAGTGCTGCAATAAACATGTGTGCACAGGTTTCTTTTTTGCAGAATTATTTGAGTTCCTCCTGGTGTATTCCCAGAAGGGAGACTGCTGGGTCATATGGAAGGTCGGTTTTTAGATCTTTTAGGAATCACCACACTGTTTTCCACAGAGGTTGTACTAATTTACACTCTTGCCAGCAGTGTAGAAGTGTTCCCTTTCCCCCCCGCATCCTCTCCAGCACCTGTTGTTTTTGAGTTATTGATGATAGCCATCCTGACTGGAGTTAGGGGTATCTCAGTGTGGTTTTAATTTGCATTTCTTTGATGATTAGTGAGGCTGAGCATTTTTCATGTATCTATTGGCTGCTTGTATGTCTTCTTTTGAGAAGTGTCTCTTCATATCTTTTGCCTACTTTTTAATAGGGGTTTGGGTTTTTCTTTTTGGCACGCTTGAGTTCTTTGTAGATCCTAGAAATTAAGCCTTTGCCAGATATATAGTTGGCAAATATTTTTTCCCTGTCTGTTTCCCTGCTGTTTTGACAGTTTCTTTTGCTTTGCAGAAGTTTTTCAGTTTGATGAGGTTCCATTTGTGCATCTTATGGTATGAACATCTGGGATTTTGATCAGGAATTGGCTGCCAGTTCCAATTTCCATAAGGGTCTCCTGGATTTTCTAAGGTTCTTATAGTTTGAAGTTTTACATTTAGGTCTTTGATCCATTTAGAGTTGACTTTTGTGTATGGTGATAGGTAGGGGCCCTGTTTCCTTCTTCTGGTCAGCCAGTTTTCCCAGCACCATTTGCTGAATAGGTTCTCCTCTCCCCAGTAGTTGTTAGTGGAGGCTTTGTCGAAGATGAGTTGGTTGAGAAGTGAAGGTTTTGCTTCTGGAATCTCTATCCTTTTCCATTGGTCTGTATGCCTGTTCTTGTACCAGTACCAGGCTGTTTTGACTATTGAAGCCTTTTAATAAAGTTTAAAGTCTGGAAGTGTGATACCTCCTGCTTTGTTTCTTTTGTTGAGGATTGTTTTGGCTATTCATGGTTGCTTATGTTTCCATATGAATTTCTGTATTGTTATTTGCAGGTCTGAGAAGAATGATGTTGGTAATTTAATGGGTATTGCATTAAATCTGTACATTGCCTTGGGTAGGATGGTCATCTTAACAGTGTTTATTCTTCCAATCCATGAAAATCGAATTTGTTTGTGTCATCTTTGACTTTTTGGGCAGCGTTTTGTAGTTTTCATTGCAAAGGTCTTTCACTTCTCTGGTTAGGAAGATGCCGAGGTATTTCATTTTTTTCTGCTATTGTGAATGGAATTGTGCTTTTTATTTGATTCTCTGCCTGTTTGTTGTTGGTGTATAAGAACGTGACTGTCTGTTTTGTATCCTGAGACTTTGTCAAAGTTCTTTATCAGTGCAAAGTTTTTGCAGTCTCTTGTATTTTCAAGGTATAGAATCATATTGTCAGCAAAGAGGGATAACTTGACTTCCTCTTTTCCTATTTGGATACCACTGATTTCCTTCTCTCGTCTGATTACATAGCTTAATCAATACATATGTGTTCTGATTGCCAAATTTACTGATCATTTCCCCTATCTCTCCCTCTGTCCTCAGGCTTCCCTATTCTCTGAGACACAATAATATTGAAATCAGGCCTATTAATAACCTTACAGTGGCCTCTTAGTGTTCAAATGAAAGAAAGTGTTGCAAATCTCTCACTTTAAATTGAAAGCTAGAAATGATTAAGCTTAGTGAGAAAGCCATGTTGAAAGTTATGATAGGTCAGAAAGTAGGCCTGTTGCACCAGTTAGCCAAACTGTGAATGCAAAGCAAAAGTTCTTGAAGGAAATTAAAAGTGCTACTCCCAGGAACACAGCAATGATAAGAGAGCAAACCAGGCTTCTTACTGTTATGGAGAAAGTTGCTGGGGACTGGATAGAAGATCAAAGCAGCCACAACATTCCTTCAAGCCAAAGCCTAATCCAGAGCAACCCTAACTCCTAATTCCTAGTTCTTTTCAATTCTGTGAAAGCTGAGAGAGGTGAGAAAGCTGCTGAAGAAAAGATGGAAGCTATTAGAGGTTTGTTTATAAGGTTTAAGGGAAAAAGCCATATTCAAAATTACAAAAATACAAGGTAAGGCAGCAAGTGATCATGTAGAAGCTACAGTAAATTTTCCAGGAAATCTAGCTAAGGTAACCTATAAAGGTGGGTGCACTAAAAAACAGATTTTCGATTGCAAACAAAACAGTTTTTTATTTGAAAAAGATGCCCTCTAGAATGCTCTTAGCTGGAAAGGAGAAGTCAATGTCAATGTCCAGCTTCTGCATTTCAAAAGACAGGTTGACTCTTTTTAGGAGCTAATGAAGCTGGTGACTTGAAGTTGAAACCAAGGCTCACTTACTGTTTAAAAAATCGACACTGGGGTGGCCATGAGCATGCCACTGCACTCTAGCCTGGGCCATGGAGTGAGACTCCAACTCAAAAAATAAATAAATAAATAAAAATAAAAATAAAACAAGAAAAAAAGAAAATCCCAGGGCCCTTAAGAAAAACGCTAAATCTACTCCGTGCTCTATAAACGGAACAAGAAAGTCTGGATAACAGCACATTTGTTTACAACATGAATTACTGAATATATTAATCCCACTGTTGAGAACTACCACTCAGAAAACGTTTCCTTTTAAAGTATCACTGCTCATTGACAATACACCTAGTCACCCAAGGCTCTGAGGGAGACATACAAGAAGATTGTTGTTATTTGTCTACTTACTAACACAACAGCCATTATGCAGCCCATGGATCAAGAAGTAATTTTGACTTTGAAGTCTTATTACTTAAGAAATACATTTCATAAGGTTGTAGCTGCCATACATAGTGATTTCTTTGCTAGAACTGGGCAAAGTACATCGAGAAACTTTTGGAAAAGAGTCACCATTCTAGATGCTATTAAGGGCATTTTTGATTCATGGGAGGAAGTCAAGATAATAACATTAACAGGAATTTGGAAGAAGTTGATTCCAACCCTCATGATTGACTTTGAGAGAGGTTCAAGACTTCAGTGGAGGAAATAACTGCAGATGCAGTGCAAATAGCAAGAGAACTGGAATTGGAAGTGGAGTCTGAAGATGTGATTGAATCGCTTCAATCTCGTGATACAACTTTAACAGATGAGGTGTTTCTTCTTATAGATGAGAAAGAGAGTGGTTTCTTAAAATGAAATCTACTTCTGGTGAAGATGCTATGAACATTGTTAAAACATCAACAAAAGATTTAGAATATGACATTAACTTAGTTGATCAAGCAGTGGCAGGGTATGAGATAATTAACTTCAATTTTGAAAGACACTACTGTGTTAAAAAAAAAAAGACTATCAAACACCACCACAAGCTACAGATACATCTTTCATGAAAGAAAGAGTCAATTGACACATCAAACTTCATTGTTGTCTTATTTAAGAAATTTCCACAGCCACCCCAAACTTCAACACCCTGATCAGTCAGCAGCCATCAACATCCAGGCAAGATACTTCACTAGCAAAAAGATCATGGTTCTCTAGAGACTTAGATAATAGTTAGCATTTCTTAGCAATAAAATGTTTTTAAATTAAGGTATGTATCTTGAAATTAAAGTTTTTTTAGACATACTTCTAGTGCATACTTTATAGACTACAGTATAGTGTAAGCATAACTTTTATCCACACTGGGAAATCCAAAAATATGTGGGACTCACTTTACGGCAATATTTGCTTTGTTTCTATGCTGAAACTGAATCGGCAACATCTGCTTTATGTGTCTGCTTAGAAGCTGGGCCTTGAAGCAAGGATTGTTCACATATCATCTTTTGGAAGACACATGAGCAAAACTTAGAAGAATAAGTAGTCATGATTACCTCCTGATGCTCCATAGGTGACATGCTGAATGCTGCTAAGGATAGATCTCCAATGGTGATTGAAAGGTCATCATTTCTCAGCAAAGGGGATACTTACATCTATCCTCTTGCAAATAGAGATGGTTGATTTGCAGATGATAGCTTAGGTACCATGTGGCACCAAGGGAGTGATGATGATAGAATCTGCTGAATCTGTTCCTGTGTGTAGACAGGAGGAGAACACTTTAGTCAATATTTCTAAATATTATCCCCATTGTGTAAGCCTGTCTCCAAATTACCATACCTGACTCTCATCATCCTTCAACTTCAATGTCAGTGTTTGCAACATATTTAGCAAGTCCTAATGAAATATTTTCTGTGTTATAGTCCATGAGCTGTCTCATATTTGCTTTTGATGTCTTCTGCCATTTTGGACCAATCAATCACCCTGGACTCATATTAATTTTAAATTCCTTTCCCTTCCTGGGTTATTAATTTGTAAAGTAACACTGTCAAAATTAAAGATAATGCTTCTCAGGACAAAATCAGATCTGGTTTAAAAATTTTGACTTTCCTAGAATAACTCAGTTATTGTCCTTCTCAAATGTTTTCCTATAGTCTCTCATTTTGGTTTTGATTCTTTCATTGTGAGTTTCTGTGATAGCATTCTTTAATGAAAAAGTACTAGAGCATTCTTTTTGCCATCAAACAATTTATAGTACATGCTGAGGTTAAGTCAGCAGGACTGTCAACTACCTTTTCCAACTATGTTTAGCTTGGCTCTGGTAAAGGCACAGGTAGGAAGATGAAGTCAGTTCATACTTGCAGAGTGACATATTCTACCAGATAGCATTTGTAGTTGTTCTTCTCATAGCAAAAAAATCTGGCATTTTGAGTTATGAGCTGATACATTTTTTTAAATCCATAAACTCTCATTCTTCTTCATCATGATATAAGACATTTTCTAGACGTTCAAAGTTAATATTAGTATGTAAACTAAAATTTGTTGAATCAGCCAATGACAGCTCAGAATCTTTAATCAAGTATGTATCAAAATTTTAAATCATGTGCCTCCTTCCACAAACCTATAGAGTTTGATGAGTTCAAAAGACTGTCTAATTGACAAGTGCATCCTAAAATTCACATGGAAATATAAGAGATTCTGAATAGTCAAAGCAATTTTTAAAAAAAGAACAAATTAGAAGACTCATACTTCCCAATTTCAAAACTTTCTACAAAGCTACAGTAATTAAGGCTGTGTAAGACTGGCATAAGGATAGACATCAGTTAGTTCTCATTAAGGGCGTCAAGATAATTAAATGGACAACAGAGTAGTATTTTCAACAAATGAAGGTGGACAACTGTATATCCACATACAGAAGAGTGAAATTGGACCCTTACTTCACATTATATTCAAAAATTAATTCAAAATGAATCAAAGACTTAAATATAAGTACCAAAACTATACAATTTTTGGAAGAAAACATACGTGTTGGTTGTCTTTGTGTCTCTAAATTAGGAATTGTTTTCTTAGATATGACATCAAAAACAAAAACTTCACACACTAATCAATAGCCAAGGACAGAACCAGTTTCTCAGAGGTAGCTATTGATCATTGTTTTGCAACCCCCTCCCCAGCTTGTTTTGCAACCAAAGAAAAAAAATTAAACTTCATCAATTAAAAAAATCATATATCAAGAAAGTAAGCACAGGGAATGGGAGAAAATATTTGCAAATCATATATATGGTAAGCATCTACTTTCCAAAATATATAAAGAACTCTTACAGTGCAAAAGTAAAAAAGCAACTATCCCATATTAAAAATAGAAAAGCATTAGTACATACTGTTGACTTAATGCCACAAAAAGATATACAAATGACGATAAGTGCATTTTAAAATGTTCAACATCATTATTACACCCATTAGATGGCTATATTCAAAATGTCAGGTAATGTTAAATGTGTAGAGGATGTGAAGAAATTAGAGTCTTTATACAGCACTAAAGGGAATGTAAATAGTGCAGCAGTTTTGGAGAACAGTTTGAGAGTTTCTTAAAACATTAAATATAGAACTGCTATATGACCCAGCAAGTTCACTCTTGGTTATATAACTATGAAAATTGAAAATATATGTCCACACAAAAACTTGTTCACGATTGCTCGAAGCAGCATTATGTGTCATAGGCAAAAATTAGAAGCAGCTCAAATGAGCATCAACTGATGAATGGATTCATGAACTGTGGTATATTCATACAGTGGAATGTTATCAAGGCACAAAAAGTACTACATAAAAAGTACTTCATGCTACAACATGAACCTGAAAAGCATTATGCTAATAAAAGAAGCAAGACACAAAAAGCTACTGAAAGGACATAACATGAAGTCAATATACCCAATGAGCAGCCATTTTAACATTGTCTAGAGTTGTCATGTTTCTTTAGCAGTTCACTTCACCCACTAATCAATAGCCAAGGACAGAACCAGTTTCTCAGAGGTAGCTATTGATCATTGTTTTGCAACCCCTTCCCCAGCTTTTTTTGTACTAATTAAATTTTTTTATCTCAAGTATTTGCCTCCACCCATAAGACCCACATTAACCTAATCAGTCCTTTGTGGCCTTCATGACACAGACAGACCCGACCACCAGGGCTTGTGAGTCTTGTGAGTAGCCCACTCATCTGCTTGTTTGTCTATCACCTGATTTCAGTACCTGCACTTATCTGCCCTCCGTGATGACATGGAGGAGACCACCACCCAACCACTTTAACAACCTGCACTCATCAAGGGGAATGCTTAAAAGTATTAAGCCTTCAGCAGCCAGCTGCCATTGCCTTGCTAAGCTATGGTCTGACCATGTTTCTTGAGCTATGGCCACCATGTTTCTTGGCTTTGGCCCCCTCCCCTCCCCTACCTTGGGGAGATTAATTTCCTCTCTCTCTCTCTAATTTACTTTCTAATTATACTGTATTTTCCAATCTAACTGCTGTGCAATTCTTTGCATCTTTTTCTCAGCACCAGATCACACAACTCCACCTTGGTGGATGTGACCTAACATTTTGGAGGCCCTACTGGGATATTTTTAACCTAACAACTTTGCAAGTTCCACCCAGATTCTGGTACCTAACATTTTTGGAGGTTCCACTGGGGTTTTGGTATGAACAGCTACATATAGGATGATTACATTTATATAAAATGTCCAGAATAGGCAAATCCGCAAGACAGAAAAATTAGTGATTTCTCGGGGCTTGGCAAGGAGGGAATGGGGAGTTACTGCTAACATTGCAAGAATGTTCTGGAACCAGTTTATGGTGATGATTGCACAAGTTTGTGAATGTATTAAAAACCACTAATATGAATACTTTAAAAGGTTGCATTTTATAGCATGTGAGTTCAATCTCCAAAAAAAAAAAAAATTATTGGGTCCTGCTGGGAACTACTACTGAATTAGAATGAGTGGGTAAGGTTGATAGGAATCTGGTAACAAGTTCTCCAGAAGCTTCGTATGCATACTAATATTTGAAAACATTCTTTTAAAGCATTTTTAAAAAGTCTTTATCTGACTAGTGCTTAGAATGTTCTTTCTGGCCTCTTTTTCCCATATTGGCTTCAGAATATGCCTTGTCAGGGTTTCATAAAAATGAAGATTTTTTCATAAGTCTATAATAATAATAATAATAACAACTACCATATGGGTCAAGCACATTTTTAAAAATTATACTGTCGTTCGGATCACAACACCTCATGTTTTTCAATTGTTTTTCTGCTGACTCAATGCCACATAAAACCTTTTATTTGGTTTTGTTCAGCTCTTTTTTCTGTTTGCTTCAGCAATAATTTGAACCTTCACTGGTCTGGTGTCTTCAAGGGCTATTTCTCTCTCTTTCTTCTCCCTGCCTACCTCCCTCTCCATCTCTTTCTTCTCTCTCTCTCTCTCTCTTTCTCCATCTCTGCTAGAGACTTTCTCAATTTGTCTCTGCCTTCAGACTCTCCTTTGTTTGCACCTGGCTTTGTCTATTTTCATTCAAATCCTCTATTTCTACTTATTAAGACTCTTTATTGTGCTAAGAGCTCCAGACATGTGATGAACAGGGTTGTCAAGAATCTTTTTTTCATGAAATTAATAATCTAGTAGGAGAAGTAAAAATAAAACAGGCAAAGAAAAAAAAAGACTGTGGTAGGTGCTATGAAAGCAACTTCATCACTTGAGGAAAAAAAAGTGACATGCACTGGGAATGCTTACATTAGAACAGTAGTCCCTGAGAAGATGACATTTAAAGCTGACACCAGAAGACTAAAAGTGACACAGGTTTGCAAAAAATTCTGGAGAGGAGGGATCCCGGCAGAAGAGCAGCTGTGCAAAAGACAGAAGCAGAAAAGAGAGCCCAGTGTTTTCATAACTAAAAGTAGGCTGCCAGTGGCACTTAGAAAAGATGGCATTTAGATGGAATGTAGAAAAATGGAGAGTGGTGTGAGTGAGGTCAGATATGCAAGTAAAAACAAGGTCACATACACATTTCTAGGCCAGGGTACAGAGTTTATATTTTTTATTTGCAATAGAGAGCCTTTTAAGAATTTCATGTTGTAAGAAGATATTTTCTGCTTTGAATTTTTTTTTAAATCTCTGACTTCTATGTGGAAATAAGGTAGCATCAAATTCAGATTCAGAAACCCAAGTTGATAGGCAACATTAACAGTGTAGGCAAGGGTAAGCAAATGTCACTCATGGGTCATGTCTAGCCTGTCACAAGTTTTTGCCAATAAAGCTTTAGTAAAACACAGCTGGGATAGTTTTTGTGCATTTTGCCTATAGCTTCTTTCACACTACAATGACAATATTGAATAGTTGTGACAAGAACTGTATGACCTGCAAAGCAAAGTATTTATTTTTTTGGTCTTTTAGAGAAAAAAAATTTGTCAACCCCTGATCTGGAGGAGAAATTATGATAAATTGGACCTGGATGGTATCAATGGAGATGTAGAGATGTTGAAAGATTCTCTGTATGTTTCACAGATACAACCTCAGGACATGCTGATGGGATGGATCCAGGCAATGGAAGCCTCAAGAATTAACAATTTTTGTCGTTGGATGGAAACAACTGTGCACATGGTGATGTAAATGACTGAGGAAGATCATGTTTACATGGTAGTGGAATTAAGAATGATCTTTTATGGAACTAGCAAACACGGGGACACCAAAAGGAGGGAGGATGAAAAGGGAACGTGGGTGAAAAAATTACCTACTGGGTACTATGGTCACTGTTTGGGGAATGGGGATCCCAGAAGCCCAATCCCCACCAGTATGCAATATATCCATTTAGCTAGCAAACATGCACTTGTACTCTCTGAATTTAAAATAGAGTAATAATTTCAAAAACAAATACATTTTTTAAAAAGAATTCCTTTTTAGACATTTAAAGTTTTAAATGCCTATAGAGTATGAAATATGAAGTAAGTTGTTTAAAAGGACCTGGAACTCAGGGAAGAAGTTTGTGTTGTAGCTGAATATGTGAGAGATATCATCGAGAAAATGATTTAGGGACTCCATTTAGCAGGAGAACTAAAAAGAAACTATGGCCTCAAACTGTGAATTGAGCTTTCCAGTATTTAATTGCCTTCTGCCATAGAGCGTTTGATCTGTTTAAATCGTTTTCTTCTTTCTGCATTACTCAACTCCTTTCACGTTCTCCAGAATCTGGCTTGGTATTTCATATCCATTTTCCGTAAATCCTATAATAGCTCTGAAAAGTAAATGCTATTATTCATTGTATACATGTAAGAAAAATGTCTCAGGAAGGTTCATCTATTTGTTGTTGATCTTGTAAGCGATAGAGTTTCTGGTTTCAAGGCCCATCATCTTTTCACTCTGCCACTTTGCTTCCCAAAGGAAATCTTTATGCTGGTCATCGGGATTCAGGAATCACATTTGGTTCCTTGGCTATCCACGTCTTCCTGGGCGCAGTCTGCTCCACGTTGCGTATAAAAGCTTCACAGAACTGCCTCTCTACCTTGGAGATTTCAGCATCTTGAGGAATCTTATTTATCAGGATTGGAAGAATTAAGGTGGAAGCAGGAGACTGGTTTATGTACATAAATGTCTTCTGGCTGAAGACTTTACCTCTGCTCAAAGAGACCATGCAGTCTCTTGGGTGACCCTAATATCTTGTGAAAGACAATGATATAATTAGTTACATATAATAAGTAACCGTTTAAGTGGAAAAGAAATGTATTAAAAAGATCCTGAGAGGCTCACAGAATTTCCAGGAGGGACGAGAGCCAGTCTCAAAAGATACACATCAAGAACAATGTCCAAACCCACACAGCAGAATCACTTGGAAAAGACAACACAAGCTTTTTCACACCAAGGCTGGCATTGCTGACATACACTGCAATGCTGGACTGAAGATGTTTTTACCAGAACTGCAGCAGCAGCAGTTGAAATAAGGTTTTCCTGCTGTCATGGCCATGAACCATTGCTGGAGTTACTCCACTCTCTCTCAGTGGGTCTCACTATAGACCATCTTCTTTAATAAGTGTTGGAACCTGTCAGAAGCTTTTTATACACTTCCTGAAATATGTATTTAAAGGCAAGAGAAACCACACTGAACAGACAATGTGACTTTTCTGTTCCTCATCATCTATTGGTACCTGATATTATCATTTTAATTTAAAAGTGTAAATTTTACTGTGGGCACTGAGTCTGTGTCATCTATGGAGATTTTGGCATCTTGAGGAAGCTTAATTATCAGGACTGACAGATTACAGGTAAGTTGCAGATGGTTCGGGTGCAATTTCATGAGAAGTGTGGGGATACCCTGGGAAGGTGTGCAATAGGGAGGGGATGCTGCAGAGGTGTTAACAAGGCACAGAGCGGGACAGACACACCCTGGAGGCATTGCAGCTTTGGTTCCAGACCACCTCAACAAAGTGAATATCAGTAAAGCAACCTATATGAATGTTTCAACTTACTAGTAAATATAAAAATTATGCTTACACTATACAGTAGTCTATGAAGTACCCAATCGCATTATGCATAGACAACCATGTACATATTTAATTAATATACTTTATTGTTAAAACATGCTAACAATCTTCTGAGACTTTATCTTTTTGCTGATGGAGAGTCTTGCTGCTTGCTGACTGATCAGGGTAGTGATTGCTGAAGACTGCAGTGGCTGTGGCAATTTTTGAAAATAAGAAAACAATAAAGCTTGCCACACTGATCGACTCTTTCTTTTATGAAAGATTTCTCTGTAGCACGAGATGCTGTGTGACAGCATTTTACCCACAGTAGGGCTACTTTCAAAATTGGAGTCAGTCTTCTCAAACTCTGCCACTGCTTTATCAACTAAATTTGTGCCACATTCTAAATCCTTTGTTGTCATTTCAACAGTCTTCAGCATCTTGACCAGGTGTAGATACTATTTCAAGAAACCACTTTCTTTGCTCACCCAGAAGAAGTAACTACCCATGTATTCAAGTTTTGTCATGAGATTGCAGCAATTCAGTCACAACTTTAGCTTTCACTTCTAATTTTGGTTCTCTTGTTATCTCTACCATATTTGCAGTTACTTCCTCCACTGAAGTCTTGAACCTTTCAAAGTCCTCTACAAGGCTTAGAATCGACTTCTTTCCAATATCTGTTAATATTGATATGTTGACCTCCTCTTACAAATCAAAAATGTTCTTAAGGGCATCTAGAATAGTGAATCCTTTCCAAAAGGTTTTCAATGTACTTTGCTAAGATCCAGTAGAGGAATCATTATGTATGGCAGCTATAGCTTTATGAAATTTATTGCTTAAATAATGAGACTTGAAGATAGAAATTACTCCCTGATCCATGGTCTACAGAATGGCTGTTGTGTCGGCAGGCAGGCAAGCAATAATAAGAGCACTTGGTTGAATAGATACATCATCAATGAACAGTAACATTTTGAAAGGAAGCTTTCTTCTGAGCAGTAGTTCTCAACAGCAGACCCAAGATGTTCAGTAATCTATGCTGTAAACAAATGTGCTTTGTTTTCCATTTATAGAGTAAAGGCAGAGTAGATTTAGCATATTTCTTAAAGACCTTAGGATTTTCAGAATGGCAAAAGACCATTGGTTTCAACTTTAAGTCACTAGTTGCATTAGTCCCTAGCCAATAGTCAGTCTGTCTTTGAAACTTTGAAGCCAAGCATTGACTTTTCCTCCTTAGCTATGGAAGTCCTAGATATCCTCTTCTTCCATCAGAAGACTGTTTCTACATTGACAATCTGTTGTTTAGTGTAACCACCTTTATCACTTATCCTAGTTAAAGCTAGATAATTTATTGCAGCTTCTCCATCAGCTTATACTTGCACCTTGTACTTTCATGTTATAAAGACAGCTTCTTTTGTTAAAATTCTCAAACCAGCCTCTACTAGCTTCCAATTTTTCTTCTGAAGCGTCCTTACCTCTCCCAGCTTTCACTGAGTTGAAGAGGGTTAGGGTCTTACTCTGGATTAGGGTTTGACCTAAAGGAGTGTTGACCTAAAGGCTGGTTTAATCTTTTATCCAGACCACTAAAACTTTTTTCCTATTTGCAGCACACATGTTTTTCTTTCTTATCACTCATGTGTTGCTGGGGTAGCACCTTCAATTTCCTTTAAGCACTTTTCTTGGCACTCACAACTTGGCTAACTGTTTTGTGTAAGAGGCCTAGCTTTCAGCCTATCTGGACTTTCTATAAGCCTTCCTCACTAAGCTCAATCATTCTAGCTGCTAATATAAAGTGAGAGACATGCAACTTTCTTTTACTTAAACACTTTGAGGCCATTGTAGTGCTATGAATTGGCTTAATTTCAATTTTGTTGTGTCTTAGGGAATACCAATCCCTCAGTAAAGGAGAAAGACAGGAGAGGGAGGTTGGTGGAGTCAGAAAACACACATTTATCAATTAAGTTTTCCACTTCTATGGGTGGAGCTTCCAAACAATTTCAATGGTTACATCAAAGATCACTGATCACAGATGACTTTAACAGATGTAATAATAATTAAAAAGTTGGAAATATTTTCAGAATTACCAAAACGTGGCACAAAGATGTGAAGTGTCTTATACGCAGAGAAAATAATTTTTGTAAAACAAAATAAAACAAAACCCTTTAGTATAAATTTTTTGTATTAGTTTTTTTTCTCTTTAAACGAAATGAGTTTTTGTTACCTGGCTTAATTGTTGGATTATTTTCCAATTCTAGTTTTAGTAAGTTCAGCAACAAAATGTGAATAAAAGTAAAGATGCCCCATCTCAATTATAGAAACGATTTATAAATGTCTAAATTTTTGTCTCGACATTTTATTTTTCCCTTATTCGTCATCAGTACAGTCCTGGGAAAAAAACAGGGATCTAAAGAAAAATTAAATTTTAAAAAAGGCATGGAAAATGAAAGATGGCCTAAAATTTATAAAATATATAACATGTAGGCCAGGCATGATAACTCATGTCAGAAATACCAGCACTTTGTGAGGCTCAAATCAGAGGATTGCTTGAGCCCAGGGGTTCCAGACCAGCCTAGACAGCATAGCAAAACTTCGTCTGTACAAACAAAATTTTTTTTTAATTAACTGGGCATGGTGATGCATACCTGTAGTCCTAGCTACTTGGGAGGCTGAGACAGAAGTGCCTGAGTCCAGAAGATAGAGGCTGCGGTGAGTTGTGATCATGCCATTGCACTCCAGGCAGGGCGACAGAGTGAGACCTCCAACTCAAAAAAAATTATTTATATAGCACATATGTATTTTATATGTAAGTATATTTTGTATCATACAGTACATGTAAGTTATGTATATAATATACATTTTACATATAAAATGTAAAAGTATATCTCATCAATTGAAAATTTGTGTTGATAGCTTCACTGTTGCTATCTTAAATTTTGGAATTCATAGTTGGAAATACTGTGTTTTCTTGAAACACTCAGTGGCTCAGAAATATAATAGCTATTCTTTCAAAGTTAAAAAATATAGTTTCATTTTTCTGATTATGGATGCATACCTGCTTACTGTAGAAAAATTATGAAGGGCAGAAAAGATGAAGAGATCATTGTGTAAGCTCTCTTAACTTTAGTCCAAGGAACAAACTTTAGCAGATCTATGCTTCTTTCTTCAACATCCTTAGTACCTACACATTTTATGTATTTATAAGATGCTGAGTAAACATGAAGTGTTATGATAAATAACACTTTGATGTCACAGGAAATTTTCTAAGTTCTTGACATATGTATAAAATCCACTTAGTCTTTTTCACCACCACCTCTTGAAGTACTTACTGTTGCCAGATGGGGTGCAATGCAAAACTCATAGCTCTTTGGCTGGAACCTAAATTGAATTTTAGAGTGGTCAGCCAAGTTTTAAAACAAAGTTTGTTAGTGAAAGAAGAGGGAAGAGATAAGAGGAATGCCAGAGATGGCATGGGAGAGAGAAAATCGATTTTTGCTTTCAAAAAAAGGCCTGATGTATCTTCACAATGACTGATATGCTAAAGAGGATGGAGCCCAGATAGCCACTACGCCAGAGAGATTGACATCTCCCAGCATCCAATGGGAGGAAGGGGCAGTCTTTTTTAGGGAGGCTGGTCAGACTTTTTAAATCATGAGCTAAAAAGTGGTCTTATTATCATTTCTATGGCTTTTGATTTCCTGTCCGGGAACCACCTTGACTGAGTTTTTCTTTGGCAAGCTGAGCGGGTGGGGTGGACTGGGAGTTCACACTGAATTCACATTCCAGGCCACAGGGCCATTCAACCTGCTGGCAGGATGTCTGGCTACAAGAAATATATCTATCTATGCCTAATGTGTACTAGCTACCCTGCCTCAATTTCCAGGTTTTTCTCATATTACAATGTACAAGGAAATTAAAGGGCATGGAATTTAAGTAATTTGTCCAAGATTTCATGGTTAATAAAATTCCAAAATGTAGCTCCAGGCAGTGTAGCTTTAACCACATAATAAAAAATTAGTTTTCTGGGGTAAGTGATTAATGACTTCAGGAAAGTAGTTTTTTTAAAAAAAATTTATAATGCTTGTTATTCTCGTGGTTAAATAGCTCAACTTGATATTTCCTAAACATTAAAAATAGTAAACTGCTGGAAGTCTCTAGTATTATTTTACTAATGGTAAAAATTTTTTGTGGCATTAATATGATATACTTAAATTTAATGAAATCTATATCTATTTCGCTAGCTGTCTGTTATTCCAAACCAAGGTACCTCACCTTCAAAATCAGTAGAAATGAATATTCTCCCTTGGGTGCTTCCTAGAAGGGGAAGTAGACATCTTAACTGGCTAGTGTTTGCTGAGATAAGGATCACAATTTCTTGCTGATCCAGTTTGGGAATTTTATCATACTTTAGTAACTAAAATACTTTGCCTTCAACATTAATAGGAGACTGTCCAGACCTTTGTTTCCCTTGTAACTTAAGAAAACAGAAAATATTTGCTGAAATGATTTCCAGATTCAACCCAAAGTATTTGTATAATCCAATATTCAGGGTAAATAGAGCATCAAAAGATGTGTAATAATAGCCAAAGGGATAAGACATTTCAAGAAAAAGCCTCATATTTGTAGAATGATCCATAACTTTATGCCTATGACTTGCATAATAAATATTAGTTGCTTACAAAGTGAAGTACAAAAGAAACGGGTTTTTTTCTTCTTTAGTATTTCAGTTATCATAGTTCAATCCTTAACATCCTCATATTTATTTTTCAGAAAATTAGAAAACTGGTATTCTATTGAAATAATCCAGTTCTTTCTTGTTTTAATGATTGTCTTCCCTCGGTAGTTACTGATTGTATGAGCTAAATGACAAGTTTATATGCCCAAACTTTGAACTCATGGAAACACCAATCTTAAAGAAATAGAGTCACCTCTAAAATGAAAGTATTATTTTCTAAATTCAATTGTGAACAAATGTATTTATTGTCTCTTGCAGCTTTGATTGGCACTATCTCATCTGCCTTTAAAATCCAGAGTTGTTGCTGTATCCTAAGCCCTGATGGAGCAGCAGGAATGGGCAGGCAGTGCTAAGTCACTCTACCCACACCTGCCTTGGGCAATTGTGTCCTTACAATTTCCAACTCTACTTGTTGAAATTACCCCTTCTGGAATAATGACTCTGACTCCAAGGGAAGAAGGAAGATGTCTCACTGTGGCATTAAATCCCCAGACCCATCCACTTCATCAGTCCAGAACATTTTATCAAGTGTCAACATCATTCACTGGATCAAGTCCCAGTACACTTCTCCTTTCTGCCTGGTTTGAGCCTCTCCCCACTTCTTCTAATAACAGAACTCTGGTTTTCTTTGGGAAACCTTCTCCCCTTCCTTCCAGTTTGGATGATTCAGGTAGGTTAATCCTGCTCCAAAGAGCCAGGACTGAGCTGACATCCCAAAGTAGTATTGGGCAGTCTTTCCTGCCTTGGTCCAAAACCTCCAGCCAACCTGGCAATGCTCAGGGCTGGGCAAGTGACCTAAGTCCAGCCAAGTCAGAAAAATTTTCGGAAGCCCATTTCAGCAATAAATGGTCGGAAAAACACTCTGTTGCTTCCTGCTGGGTAATAGATAGTAGAACAGAAACTTGGAGCTTTGCCAGTGCTTGAAAATAATCAGCCTAAAATAAAGCCAGCACAGAGAAAAGCATCAAACCTGCAGTGAGGCTGATGTAAGGTAAATTTTTTAATTCTAGGATCAGGTTTATCTCATTTACTCTTCAGTCTTTCAGGTTCATAGAGAAATGAAATGAGTAAGCCAATTTTTGTTGGATTTTTGTTACTGACCCCACTTACTACTTGAGTTATCTTTTTAACCAGAGGGCATTTCTACTTGAATTTAATTTCTTTCATCTTCCATTTGATCCAGCATTGTTATCAATCATTTTCTCAGCATTGTAACGTAGAGACCAAGTTAAGTGCCATAGATACAGAGATGACTCAGACAGACCCTGCTACCCTCTAACTCTCAACGTAACAGGGGAGATGAACGTACAAATGAAAGATTTTAGAAGAGCCTGGTAAATACTATGATAAACTATGCCCAAGGTATTATGAACAAGGAAGGGCCCCTAACACAACTCTTACAGAGTGGATTTGTGAGATGCATCAGAGGGGTTTTTCTGAAAGAGGTGGTTACTTTTGTAAGCTTTAATGGATGAAGAGTTTTCCAAGTAGATGGGGAAACATTAAGAGTGAGACAAAATTCCAGAAGGAAAAACCCAAGTAAGCAAAAACATGGAAGTACCAGAAGCTGCAAGTGACTCCTATATCTGGAGTTCACCCTGTGAGCAGGGACGAGACAGCAGCTGAGGCAGGGCTCCGACACTGGAGGTCATGTGCCTGGAGAGTTCCGCCAGGCCAAATGGAGGTGACCCACATTGGTAAGCCACTACATGAGTCTCATGGTGTTTTTATGACCCTTGTCCCTTATGCACAGGTTGCACTGTGACCCTTATTGCCTATGTACTAGGTGAGTGGGGGGTAAGGTCATACAGATTCAAGGTATGTGCAGAAAATGAGGGATGGTGGGTATGAAGTTCAAAAGACATTTATTAAACACATACAACCATATAATGTTCAAAAGACTGTGATTGGTTTTTCAAAAGACAAATAGTGAATAAAGCCAAAATTCCAAATGTGAAATTCTTTTGTGATACTTCGCTCACATACTTTCATCTGCAACATAGCTAGTCTTTTCTTCTATTTTTGTAGTAAAGACATCCTGATGATTTCAGCAACCTATAATTATTTAAATTTATTTCAATTAACACTGAGCACTACCTAATATATTAGATTTAGACATCACTCCAAGCCGTTTTTTAGAAGATTTTAGTATAAACTTTATATTTACATTTTTTAAAGATTTTTTTTTTACATTTTTGTGGAAGTGGTATTGAGTAATTAAACTGCATTGTGGTCATATCACGTAACCCACGAAATACAGGAATACCCAAATTACAAAAAAATATGGAAGACAAATATACAGGAAATGAAGAAACATCTCCATGAAAATATTTTTATCGTATTAGATGGCTATTTTGGACGTGGAAACAGCATGATGACTCTGGTATTATGGAAGTAAAATTTAGGAAGTTGAGAAATGATTTATAAACCACAGCCAACAGATCACACCCAGTGTATAGCTATAGAGTTCAATTAGGAAAGTTACAAATCATTATAAAAAACTTGATGATCAGAAAATGTCCTCTGTAACATCTCAACATTTTGAAAGGTGTTAATACATTTTTTATGATTCATATATGGTCTTTTTAAGAAAAGGTTCCTTGTGTACCAGAAAAACAAATGTGATGTATGCAATTGCTGAGTAAAATGTCTATATTTCGCTGCCTTGTATTAAGTGTTGAAAGAGTGTGTTAGCATCTTTAACTACAATTATGCATTTGTCTATTGCACTTTTTTGGTCTCTTCATTTTTTTTTTTTTTTTAGCAATAAGGTGTCATTCTGTCACCCAGGTTGGAGTGCAGTGGTGGGATGCAATCATAGCTCACTGCAGTCCTGAACTCCTGGGCCCTATAGTTCTTCTCACCTCAGCCTCTCAAGTAGTTTATATATCTTGGTAATATGTTATTAAGTTCATAAAATTTGAGGATGGTTGTAGAACCATCCTTGTGCAGGATTGCCTCCTTTTTATTTTCAAGAAGCTTTCTTTATCTCTAAGATTACTTCTTTCCTTAAGGCATAATATATTAATTAAGTCATCATTAATGGACCAATTATTAGTAAATCCACTAATATTTATAGTCATCGTTATTAATAAATAATCAATGTATTAATATATCTATGTCAGATTTCTTTCGGTTAGTTTTGCATGCTAGAATAATCTTAATTCTTTTAATTTCAGGCCATTTGGGGCCTAATTTGTATTTTACTTTTATTTTACTTTTTTAATTGATACATATTTGGGGTACATGGTGATGTTTTGATACATATCATTTATAGTGATCAGATCAGGGATGGATATAATCAGGTCATATCCATCGGCTCAAATGTGTTGGGAACATTCGATATTCTCCTTCCAGCTGTTTGAAACTGCATACTACTTTTAACTGTAGTCATCCTACTGTAGCATAGAATACTAGAACTTATTCCTCCTCTCTAGCTGTAATTTAAAGTGTGTCCCTTTTAAGCAGCATACTCATGTCTTATTTATACAGTCTGATCATCTTTGAGTTTTAATTGGAGTGTTTATTCCATTAATTTTTCTGTAATTCTTAATATAGTTGTATTTAAGTATACTATCTTGCTATTCTAGTTGAACTATCTTTTTTAAAAATAAACTTTTTAACTTGGAATAATTTTAGATTTACAACAAATTCATGTAGATAGTAGAGTTGCTGTGTATGACCTTAGTTCAGTATCCCCTAATGTTTACATTCTATGTCATCTTAGTACATTTGTCAATAATAAGAAATTAGCATTCATATATTGCCATTAACTAAACTCTAGTTTATTCAGATTTTACTAATTTTCCATTAATGTCTTTTTTCCTATTCCAGGATCCAATCCAGCATAGTATATTGTATTCAGTCCTCATGTCACCTTTGTCTCCTCTACCTGTTTCTTAGTTGTGCCTTCTTTTCCACAATCTTGATGAGTACTCGTTAGACAATTTGTAGAACGACCTTTAAGTCAGATTTTAATGATGTCCTTCTTATGACTATCCTTGTGAGAAATGAACTCACCTGTTCAAAATCAAAGAATGGACACAGAGACGTGGAGTGCAGCAGAAGTGAGACTTTAATGACAGTCTTGCACGATCAGTTGTCTGGCAGGCACACGGAAGCAGGAAGAACCGGTGCTTTTATCCTTAAAATGCAGGTCCCTCTCCTGATTCCTCATTGGAGGGGTACTGCAGAAATTACAGGCCTTCCCATAGGACACCTATGTGACACAATTCTGATTGGCTTACAGAATCATTTCATTTTCATGCCCTATTTGCCAATTGGCTTACAGAATCATTCTGATTGGATCCTGCCAAAAATTTAAACATGAAGCCCACCAAAGTAAAACCCCATGAAAAGGAATCACAAAGCAGCAGGAAGTGAATCAACAATAGAGAAGCACAAAGCATTCAGACACCATCTTAAGAACCCAAGATAAGCTAGGCTCCAATTTGAAATCACCAGTCTTAGTTCTCACAATCCTGGAGATACAGATTTTGTGGAAGAATGTAATAGGAGTTGAAGTGCCTATCCCATCGCAATTATAGCTGAGAGTGCAGAGTATTCACATGCCGTCACTGTTGTTAATAACCTTGATCACTTGGTTAAGGTTGTTTCTGCTGAATTTTTCCACTTGTGCTTCTCTCTTTCCTTTTGCCTAGTTTCTTCCCTGGAAGCCAGTCACTAAGTCAGCCCACACATCTGTGGAAAGGAAAACTGAGCCTTGCCTTAAGGGAGAGACTGTTACTCGTCGTATTAGGAATTCTGCACAGATTTGTCCCTTTTCTCCCGTACCATTTTGCTGTTTTGTTCCTTTATTCCTTCATCTTTGTCTTCTTTTGTATGATTCAGATATTTTCTATTATTCCATTTCATCCCTTTTCAGATTAAGTCCAACATTCCGCGTTTTCCTTTTCCATGGTTGCTCTATAAATTACAGTGTATGTTTTTGCTGCATTCTGATTTTTCTTAATACTTTCTCTCACAATGGAAGACACATATTATAGTCTAAGTCTGCTCATCTCCCAACATGCCCCCTGTGTTATTTTTGTCCTATATTTTACTCTACAGTATCTCAGTAAGTCATTGTTATTTTAAGTAAGCACACGTTTTGAGTTCTGAAGCAGGATCCACTTTTCCACCCTTTGCGGTGGGAAAGAGTTGCATCATTGTTTGAAACACCACTTACCAAAAACATCAAGTTTGTAAAGAACTAATTTTGAATAACAAATTGGTAGTGTGAAGAACAGCAATACTTTCGGCAAAACTAGAATTATTGAGAATGATCAAGGTACTCTAAGAGCTTCAACTCAACTATTCCTATTTGTGCAATATAAATAGATGGGAAGGACCAGCTGGAATCAGACAGAGTTAGATATAACCGACAGTCTAACTGTAGGCACCTTGGGCACCTAGGAGGAACTAAAGGTCAAGAAGAATTTTTTTTAAGTAAGCATTTTCTCTTTTTTTTTGGTAAAACTTTTTATTTTCATGTCATTTGTAAAAATGTAACAATCATTGCAACCTCTCTGTTCCAAGGCAAAGAGAAGCACTGCATAATGAACATTAAACAAGGCATTATGCCTTACAAACAAGACATAAAATGTCCAAGGGAAGTGTCAACATAAAAACATTGACCACATAATGTAAGATAATTGCAATAAATAACAACTGACATTCTTTTTAAAACGTACAAAAATAGAAGTCCACCTATATTCCCTTACCCTAACAGTGATCTCACTGTTGGGTCCCCTCCCCATCCCCATCCATCACAGTGGCTGACACTTGATAGTCTTCCACTAAATATTAGTTTAATGAGACATTTAAAACCCAGCATCTTCAAATGTAATAGTAATCAGCACTGAGCTGTGTTTGATGAAACATAGTCACCTCTTTAAAAAGTAACATGCAAAATATTAAAATGCAAGTTTTGAAAAATAAATAAATACATAAATAAATAGAACTCTCATAAGAAATAATCAAATAGATTAAGCCTTTTCCAGATGTCTCCAGAAACCAGTTGTTCTCTTTCATTTTCAGCTTTTGTAAGGGCAAAATCTGCCCTGCAGGAACTGCCACTTATGAACTGAGCTTCTTACTTCTCCCTAGGTCAGTCAGTGCTGCCCCTATGATGAGAAAATGGTTACAGTTATGGTGCTAGGGAAGTATGCTCTCTCTTCTCCTATCCTGGTCTCTGAAGCTCGGAAACCCTTGCTCAGCCCTCTACTCAGAGAAGGTCTGGTTCAACCCACTATGCTGTGTAGCAGAAAACTAGGGTTCTTAAATGCTTTCTATTGAGAAAACAAGAGGCCTGTGGACTCAAATAGATTCTTGGCTTGAAGGAATCAAAATATATTGCTCACTAATTGTCACATCAGATTAAACATTGACATGTCATGACCTCACTTAGCCACACATAACCCTATGAAATAGCTACTATTATCTACCCTATTTTTTCTGAAGCTCAGAGATTAAATAATGTTCACAGAGTTCCTAACCTTGAACTGTGAGGTGGGGTTGGGGGTAGGGAGGTCAAACTGCAAAGTCCCTGCTCTTCACCAGAAAGACTTAGAGGCTCAAGGTGACCAAGACCAGAGGTTCCACTTCTCCGGTCTGCATCCCACGAGGAACTGATGTAAACATTGGCCCTTAATAGGTGGGAGGCATTATCCCATCATTAGCCAAATCCATTAATCTTTTAGGAACACTCATTTACTCTCTCATTTGAACAGGGATTTGGGCATGGGGATGGAGGGCACTAAAATATTGAAATAGCCTCTGGCACCAGAACAGAATAATGCTCTTAATGGAAACTAGTTGTGAAAACAATAATCCTCTTTTCTATCCTGCAACCAACCCCTAGGTTTCCCTGGGACAATTTTCAGGGGACAGATGCCCGTATTTCTAACGAGTGCCTCCAGTTGTCTGTGTCCATAGAAACCCACACTCACTTGTTGAGCATCCTTTGGATGATTTTCTTGACCATGGGGGCTGCGGGGTTGAGACAGGCGTCCCGCCCGTTCTTGAGCGTCGCTCTGCGGGGAGAAGGGGGACGAGTGAGCGGGAGGGGAGGTTGGGGTCCGGGTCCAGCGGCAGGAGGGCAGGGGCGGGACTCACATGACTTCGGTCTGGGCGCAGTGGGGTCCCGGGGACGTCACCTTCACGCTCCTGATGTTCTTGGGGTGGATGCCATGTGCGTTCTGCAGGCACTGGCAGCGCAGCTCGGAGACAACGGGCGCTCCTGCGGAAGTAGAGAGGTGCTGGGTGAACTGGTGGCTCCGGGGGGCGGCCATCCGAGTCCCGCCCCGCCCAGGACCTCTGGTCCCACCTGCCACGTGGCGGCCGGCGACCACCAGGAGCAGGAGCAGCAGCGCGGCCTGGGGCAGCCGCGGGGCGCGGAAGGCGGCGGGGGTCGCGGCGCGGGCCATGGTCTCAGCAGAGGGGAGCAGGAGGCGGGCGGGGGGCGCTTGCGGTGCGGGCTCTGCGGCTCCCGGGACCGACGAACCCCTTTTATGCATGGTGGGGCTGGAAAGCCCGGGGCCAGGAAATTCCCGTAAGGAAGGCGCCACACCGCCCGGGGGAGAGGGGAGGGGCCCACTGATGACGTCCCCGCCTCGCCCTCCTGCGGAAGGCCGGCGGACTTGGGGACGCTGGCGTATTCTCTTCCATCCCAAATTCCTGGGCGGGGGGTAAGGGTGGGGAGGGAGGCGCGAGTCGCCTGCGGTGCTGGAGTAACAGCAGGGGAAGGGGGACCAGGGTCGCCCAGTGACTCCAGTGCGCGGGACCAAGAGGGTCAGGCCAATTAGACCCAAGTAAGGACTTGACCACATCTTTGCCTGGGAGTTCCTTCTCCGTACGCTCTACTAATTCTCGGACAGAAAAGACCTTAGACACCAGAAAGGGAGCAGCTAATGTGACTCCGCCTGTTTACTCCTCTAAACGCAAACAGAGGCGACTTTGATGTATAAATACGATATGACTAATATTACTAATATTTCTATGCTCTCTGTATTACTTGCATCCTGGGGCTGTTTCTCTGCAGAGACATAACTACTAACATAGTCTTATATTAGTTCTGTAGGAATGTCATAAAGCATTTCTAAACCTGTTTAGCGGATGCCTTCTCACTGGGTAACTGACTTTTCACCATCAGTTTCAATAGTCCTCCTTTTCAAATTAAACTATGGGCCTGCATGGTCTAAGTTGATTCTTCCGAGTGTATACAGACCTCAGGGATTTGTAAGACATCTTGCTACTGCTGTGAAAGGTCTGGGAAGCCTGCAGCAGTATGAGGCCCACCTGCATGGGAAGGGTGTGTTCCTTAAATGCAAAGCTATGGAGATAGTTTGCTAAGACTGTCAGGGCTGAAGTCTCAGCTACACCACTGACTTGCTTCATGAACATTGGCAATCTATCTAACCTCTTTCTGTTCATGTTTCTTCCCTGAAATATAACTTGTAATAGTGCCTGCCTCACAGGGTTCTTAGGAGCATTCCTTGTGTTCACATTTGTAAACCATCAGCATATATTCAGTGTTATGTAAATATTTGTTCAATAAACAAAATAGAAGGAGGGTTTTACACCTTTACTATTATGGACTGACTATTCAGTGTCCCCCACCTCCACATTCATAGGTTAAGGCCATAAATCCCTATGTGAGGATATTAGAAAGTTAAGCCTTGGGTGGCAATTAGGTTTAGATGAGGCTATTAGGGGGTGGGGGGAGGGGCATGATGAGATTAGTGCCCTATGTGTGTGTGTCTCTCTTCTCCCCTCCTCCTTCCTTTCCTCCTTCCCGCTCTTCCTCTCTGCTCCTCCTGTTCCTCCCCCATCCCCTCCCTGCCTACCCACATTGTAAGGACACAGTAAGAAGGTGGCCATCTGCAAACTAGGAAGAATGCTCTCGCCAGACAAGGAAGCTGCCAACACCTTTATCTTGAACTTCCCAGTCTCTAGAACTGTGAAATAAGAGTTTAGTTATTGCCACCCAGTCTATGGCATTTTGTTATAGTAGCTCAAACTGACTAAAACATCTAAACAGAACAGAGTGGTAAATCCTTATGAACAGAATAACTTTTTTGTCAAAGAAACATCTTCTAATTTATCTTTAACATTTTTAAGCATCAGGAATTTTGAAAGGAGGGTGCATTTATATTCTAAGGGAAAATTAGAATAATTTTTAAAAATTCATTGTTTGAAATTTTAGTTTCAATTACTTTTCATATAAAATGGGAATAAGCTGGGCTCGGTGGCTCAGCCTATAATCCCGCGCCTTTGGGAGGCTGAGGTGAGTGGATTGCCTGAGCCCGCGGGTGTGAGACCCGCCTGGGCAACCTCATCTCTACAATAAATAAAGAAAATCAGCCGGGCGTGGTAGCGCGCGCCTGTAGTCCCGGCTACTCGGAAGGCCGAGTTGGAAGGATCACCGGAGCCCAGCGGGTCGAGGCTGCGGTAGCCGGGAGCGGCCACTGCACTCCAGTCTGGGCCACAGTGAGACTCCAACTGAAAAAAATAAATAAATAAATAAAAAATAAATAAATAAAATGGGAATAAGAGTAAAATTCTACCCAACCAATTACTGGTAAAGGTTTAAGAAATGACTCTCTCTGTCTTGGGCATTAACAGCTGGCTTCCCAAACTTTTTGTTTATTTTTTGCAACTAAAAGAAATAGAAAATATTAGCTTATAATTATTGT
>CAUYQG010090828.1:0-10522 GCA_963574415.1 Tarsius wallacei | reverse complement strand
CGAGGGAGGATTTGCATCAGGAAAATGTTTTTGGGCATGGTGGCTCACGCTTATAATTCCAACATATTGGGAGGCCAAAACAGGAGGATTGTTTTGAGACTAGGAGTTTGAGACCAGCCTGGGCAACAAAGAAAGACCCTGCCTCAACAACAAAAAAACACATTTTTTTAAATTAGCTGGGTGTGGTGATACCTGTAGTCCCAGCTACTCGGGAGGCTGAGGCAGGAGGCTCCCTTGAGCCTAGGATCGCTTGAGCCTATGATCACATCGCTGCACTCCAGCCTGAGCAACAGAGCAAGACCCTGTCTCTAAAACAAATAAAAACTTTTTGAAAAGGCAAAGGGTTTGCATCAGGAATTTCGGGGACCCAGTGTCAGCCTGGATGGATGGGCCTTCAGAGGGTTAAGGGAGGGCAGAATCCAAAATAAACGCCTAGTTGTTACAGAGTGAGAGAAAGTAAAAGAAAGGGAGGGAGGGGGGAAGAAGGAAGACAAGGAGGGAGGAAGGGAGGGAGCGAAAGAAGGAAGGGGGATGGAGGGAGGAGGGAAGGAGGTGGGAGGGAAAGGGAAAGAAGGGAGGAGAGAGGGAGGGAGGGAGTGGACGGAGAGGAGGGAGGAGGGAAGGGGAGAAAGGGTCATGTGGAGAACTCTGCCCGAACTCTGGGTTCCATTTCCTTCCAGGCTTCTTGCAGCCTTTTTTTCTGTTTAGAAACTTGATATTTCAGGCCGGGCTCGGTGGCTCAGCCTCTCATCCCGGAACTTTGGAAGGCCGAGGCAAGTGGATTGCCTGAGCCCACGGGTTCAAGACCAGCCTGGGCAACTTGCCGAGACCTCATCTACACAGTAAACCAAAAAAACAAAATTAGCCAGGCGCGGTAGTGTAGTTCAGGCCACTTGGAAGGCTGAGGCAGAAGGATCGGTGGAGCCCAGCAGGTCGACGCTGGGGTGGCCGTGAGCATGCCACTGCAGTCCAGCCTGGGCGACAGAGTGAGACTCCGACTCAAAAAAAAAAAAAAACCAAAAACAACTTGACATTTCTATTTCAAATACTGTTTTGTACCCTGATGTGTCCTTCCCACTTGATCCTTATCATTACCTTAAAATAATCTATATTACCTTTATTAGAAGGAAAGAAGTTCACTGTCAGACATAGAGTAAATGAACAAAGAGGAAAAGAAAAAAATGCATCTTCAGTCTCTCCCCAGTGTCACCATCTTGACATACCTCGCGCCGTCTGGTTTCCTCCCTCCTCTCTCCATGTACGTGTGTTCACGTGTGCGTGTGTGAGATGGGGCGGACCTTGTGGTGACCACTTGCTGGAGGCCCACTCTGTGCGGGTGCCCTGCAGAGCCTTGGCTAACATGTCCTTACTTAAGCTTCCTTCCAGCCCAGCAGGCATCGCTCCCTGTGGACGATGAGGAAACAGCTCTTCAAGGTCAAGTGCCTTGTCCAGAGCAGTTGGTCAGGGACAGAGCTGAGAGCCGCCTTGAACTGTTGAGGTGAGCCATGCACTCAGCCCCCACGCCTCCCCTGCCCCCCTCCCAGCCTGGGTTCCTGATGGTTTTGTGACCGCCTCAGGGGTGGATTCCGTATTGGAGGGTCTCTACGCTGTGGATTAGAGTCAACTGGGGGACTTTGAAAAAAATACAGCTGCCATGTTCCTACATCCAGATGTGCATGTGGCGGCCCAGTCGCTGGTGTTTTCTAAGCTCCCCCGGCGGCCCTCGGGTGGCCAGCATGTGGTCTCGTGTGAGCTGCAGTGGTCCTTAGATGACTCGATCGGTGGTCTCCAGTACTGGAACGAATGCAGCACTTGACAATGTGATCGGAGGCCAGCCTCTCCTGACACACAGAAACAAGGCCACCGGGCAAAGGCGACATCCATGCTCACAAGCCTCCCGCGAGATATGACGTCAAAGCAAGCATCAGCACCTTTTCTCCAAGGTGGGTGAGGTTCTCCAGGGCGGGGGCTGGGAGGATCTGGGATTGGGAGTTCCCAGTGTGAGCACCCCGACCCCCCCACGCAAGGAGTCTTTCGGGTCACCAGCCCGCGTGCACCCGAATGAGCGCCTCATTTCTCTTTGCAGACGTCAGTCGTTTCTGGCAGGACGTCTCGGGTTCGTGGCACAAGCACATCTGGATCTGGGGGTGTGGAGGCGAAGCGCTCGCAGGCCAATATGTCGGCGCAGATGTGGACTCGGCGGCCGGGGAGCGGGAGGGGGGCGATTCCTCCCGAGGCCCCATCTGGGGCTGGCTGGAAGCAACGCCGCCCCCACTGGCGTCAGCTGCAGCCCTGACCAGGGTGCCCCCTCACCCGCCCTCAGGCATGTCCTCCCTTCTCCCTCTCCAGGGGCCCCAGAACCCGGCCTTGCTGCGTCTCATGCGGAACACACCAAAAGGGTGGAAAACGGGGCCAGCAAGGCTGGCCTGCGCCAGACTGTGTCCGTCGGGAAGGGAGCTGGTGGGTCCTGGAAGGGGAGTGAGGGGCAAGCCCTCCTTCCCAGCGTGGCTCAGGGGGTGTCAGGGGCTGTGAAGTCAGGCAGAACTGGCTTTGGATACAGATGCTACCACTTTCGGCCCTGTTAAACAAGCTATCTCTTGGAGACTCTGTTTTCTTGTCTGTAAAATGGGAACCATGAAATCTACTTCTCTGGATTGTTCAGATGATGAGAGGAGAGGCCATCAGACCCATATAGCAGGGAGCCCACATAGCAGGGGCTCTGCCCACCCCCCTTTCCCTGCCTGCACCTGCTTTCAGAGTTCACATGACCATAGGAGGCCCGATGGCCACAGCCAAACCAGCAGTTGGGCAGAATTCAACTCAGCATGCACTTAGAGGACCCCTCCACACCAGGCGCTGGTGTCTTCACTGTCCCGTGTTCCCCTTTGTCTCTGAGTCACCACTCATGCTGTTCCTTCTCCCTAGAAAGCTTTTCTTCCTTGCTCTTCCTGGGTTCCTCCAGCCCATCCTCCAAGACCCAGTTCTCTCCTGGATCTTCCTGTCTGGATGTTGCCACTCCCTTCTCGAGTCCCACAGTGCCCAGGCCAGAGGTTCTCACACGTGAACGTGGACCGGGGTTACCCAAATGTTGAGGCTTTGAGCTCACCATCCATACCCACAAGAGAGGGAGAAGCGTGCCCCACTCTGGAGCTGTCTGTGGGGGTTGGATAGGGTGTCATGTGTCAGACCCTTAGCACAGGGCCGAGCACATAGGAGTGCCCAGTACATGTCAGCAACAGGAATATTGTTAACAATAGGCTGGTGTGGTGGCTTGCACCTGTAATCCCAGCACTGTGGGAGACTGAAGCGAGAGCATCACTTGAGCTCAAGAGTTCGAGCACAGCCTGGGCAACATAGCGAGACTCCGTCTCTACCCAAAAAAAATAAACTGGGCAAGATGGTACATGCCTGTAGTTCTAGCTATTTGGGAGGCTGAAGTGGGAAGGTGACTTGAACCCAGGAACTAATGGCAGCAGTGAGACTTGGTCGTGCCACTGCACTCTAGTTTGGGTGACAGATTGAGACCCTGGATCAAAAAAGAAAAAAGAAAGAAGTATTGTTACAATATAATGCAACAAACAATTGTGGGATTCCACAATGAGACACATCTGGCAATACTGAAAAGGAGGAAGACACATTCTGGAACTGGCTGTTGATAGCAGGATTGTAGAATCCATGTGGACTCCCAGTGGCCAGCTTCTTCTGGAAATGTGACTGCTCCACTCAGAGTTAATGAGTTTCTAGAATGACGTTCTGCATGGAGCGAGGAGGTTTTGGGTGCCAAGTCCTATCCACTGCAATTCTCGTGCAAGGTAACCCTTGGCAAGCCTTCTCCATCCTGGGCTTCCAAGCAGGACCCCCGCTAATTACAGTGATGGGAGAACTCGTCCACGGGCAGCAGGAGATGCCGGACAGGTGGGGGACCATCAGGGGTGGGGAGAGGGATTTGGAGGAGCCCAATTAGTGGCATAAGAGGATGTGGGAGGATGGTAGTGTCCATTGCGGCGAGGCTTGGGATGGCATGTGGGAGGGGCCGCCCACGAGGGAGACTGGGGGCACATGGGCATTGCTGGTTCAGGGGGCGCAAGGACCACCCTGATGTGTGAACCTGAGAAAGACAGTGGAAAATGCTCCGAATGCCAGAGCCAGGCGCTCCCTGGAGCCCCCCCCAGAGAAATCCTCCTTGTACACCAGTGGCCAATGCAGGGGCCTTCCATGGACTGGACGCAGCAACCCAGTCCAGGGAAAGGGAGCCCCCCTCAACCCCCACCAAAACGACACCATCAGCGCCCACCCTGTATCCTCTCTACACAAGGCTCTGTGACCCCGGAGCATGTGTGCGGGCACTGAGATCGAATCCCGTGATTCTGCCAGTAGCTTGCCCTGTCGTTGACATCAACCATGTTGACCCACAGCCCTGTGGTTAGTGCAAGATTTGGGTTAGATGGACCGGAGGTGACATCCTAGCTTTGCTGCCATGGTGGACAGATGACCTCACCTCTCTGAGTCTAAGCTGTAAAATGAAGATCAATGTGCTTAAGTCACAAAGCTGCCATTAGGATTGAGAGAGGGACGTGGAAGCTGTGTGACACAATGGGGCAGGGAAGGCCATGGCTGGAGAAATAAGGTCCCCACCGGCCATGAACAAATTGAGAGCTACTTAGTTCACTTTGCTTAATTCTCTCAACCGGGCTGTGCCCTTGTCCCTATTTTATGGATGAGGAAGTGAAGGATCAGAGAGGGTAGAAAACTTGTTTTGGGTCATAGGACTAGAAAGCAGCTGGGCTGGGACTCAAACCCAAGTCTCTCAGACTCGCTACCATGACACCCCCACACCACGCCCATATGGACCAGTGGACTGTCTAGTTTTGGGGCACCTCCAGTGTCCACTGCTGGCTGGACACAGAGAAGACCCCCTGGTGGCCGAACTGGCTCTTGGAGCACTGCTGAGCGTCCTTTCTCCTCTAATGTGTCCCTGGACCCCAGATGGCCATGAAGGCGGCAAGGGGGCTGTGCATTTCAGCTGGAGATATGCCTTTTGCTCTCCATCCGAGACAACCTGTGCTTCCAGGTGAAGCGGGGTCCCTAGTGCACCTAGACATCGAATGTGGCTGGGCGGTCCCCCTCTTGCCCCCCAGAGCCGTCCCAGCAGAACGCCCGTGTGGCTGTGTGTCCTTACTTGTTAAGGATTCTCCGTATTGAGATGCAACCTAATTAGGGCTGAGCTCGAAGCCTGTTCGTTTGGGGGCTTAGCTCATAAAAGATTAATGTTCATTTTCCTTGGGTTTTCTTGCAGAATTCAGCTGGAAAAAATCCAGCGTGCACGTCTTCCAAGAGAAGTAGCACTTTGGTGGTTTGTGAAAAGCCCTTTTCCCTCATGTTAAAACCTTGATTTCTGTGTTCTCCTCCCCACCTTGCCCCAACCCACAGCCCCAGCATTTTAGTCTCTGATGATGTATGAGGGGGAAAAAATGAATTCTGTAACCAAGGAAATCTACTGGAGATTTTATTCAAAAAGAACATATTTATTTACAGATTTTTTAAAACAGGTGGCAAATAAAACAAGACACATTGGAAAACAGGTTGGCATTCATTCCTTTATTTATTCCAGCATTCAGCAAATATTTATTGAACACCTGTTGTTGCCAGACACGGTGCATGTATTTGACTTGATCTGGTTTTTCTTTTTGGGATTCGCTTGAGCAATTGAATTCTGGCATTAGAGCGATCAAATGAGGCTCCTTCGACGGAGGAATGCGTAGCTTCCCACAGCCCTGCCGCTGGGGGACCATCGTGTCTCTCCAGTTAAACAAACATCGACTGTATTTTCTGACAACCTTAGTAATACATGCTAATGGTAAAAACGCCAAACCATATGGATTGATTAAGTTTAAGAAGTAACATCCTTTCTTAATCCCAGCTCCCAGGGATTTTCCCTCCTAATGGGTTCGTGTGTGTTCTTGCGGGTATATTTTAAAGCCATAAACCACAATAACAATGCCGTCGTACTTACGGAAATGGAAAACAGCCCTTCTGTTCTGCAGCGTGCATTGGTCACTTGATAACTTGACCTAACGTGGTGTGCTCTCCACGTGGGCCCAAAGAACGTCCTCGTTTCCTGGCTGCGTGGTGTTCCATCGTGGAACGTCCTTCATTCCAGCAGTTCTCCACTGGGGATATTCTGGTAATGTCTAATCTGCTGCTGTGACAGGCAGTGCCTCCTTGGACTGCACCTTCTTGTGGATACACGTGGACGTTTCGCGAATATTTCTGTGAACAGATTCCTGGAAGCAGAGTTACTGTGTCAAAGTGGTGACTCTTGAGCGTTTCTCAATTGTTGGACGACGTGCCAAGACCATTTGCAAATTGACCTTTTCCTTTCCCAAACAGCCCCTCACTTCCGGTCCTCTCAACATACTGGCAAAGCAAGCCCCCCAGGGCAACAGGGGCTTGGGGGAGTGATGCTCTCATTTTGAAAGGAAGCAGACACAGGACATGGCAGACCCTCTCGCTCACTGCAGGTCTGGCTGCCTGGGAAAGACAGAAACAGCTCCTTCCCTTCCCTCAGTCAATGTCCTTGTGACTTCTCGCTCCTGTGCCCAGTCCCCGGGGAGGGCCAAGGCCCGGGCTTGCTTTTCTTTGTGTCCGTAGGTCACCTGGCCAGCAGGAAACAGCAACAACCATGGAGGCTTGTGGGGAGAGCATCATTTGGGCTTCAGAAGCGGTTAGATTCCTGAAGGGACAGTATCCACTTCACGGATGCTCTAAAACACCTCCAGAGGAATATTGCCATTACAGGATGTAGCATCTTTGTGAGGTTCGACGAGTTGCCTCTGCATTGGATAAACTCAGGAATAAAGCAGTTCTTGGTTGGGCATGGTGTCTCACACCTGTAATCCCAGAACTTTTGGGAGGCCAAGTTGGGAGGATTGCTTGAGGCTAGGAGTTCAAGACCCACCTAGGCAACGTAGGGAGACCCCTGCCTGTAAGAAATAACAAAATTAACCAAGGGTGGTGGCACATGCCTGTAGTCTCAGTCACCTGGGAGGCTGAAGAGGGAGAATCACCTGAGCCCTGGTGAGCTGTGATCATGCCACTGCACTCCAACTGGGCCATAGAGTGAGATCCCAACTCCAAAATTAAATTAAATTAAATTAAATCAAAGTAAAAAATAAAGTCGTTCTGTTCCTATTCTCTTAAAATATTTATCAGCACACAGATCTGCATTTAAAACTGAAAACACCTGGCACTGTAGAAATGCAGGTCTTATCTGTGTGGGTGTGGCCAACGATTTTCCTTCTGTTTTTCTCGGTCACATTTAAACAGGAGACCCTGGTCACCGCAGTGAAAGGGGAAGGCTGAAGCCAGAGTTCCCAGGCTCCTGCCTCTGCCGCCGCTCTCCGACAGAGGGCAGTGCCCTTCTCTGCTTGGTCTGCTCTGGTCTGAAAAGCATCCCTCAACATCCAAGCGCCTTCTCAGCTCACTTCCGAGAATGATACAGCAGGGGGTCGGTCCTCCATATGCAGGACAGACATGAATCACGAGCGTCCCTCCTGATGCCAAAAACAACTCCAGAGCTCAGATCTGAAGCCACAAGGGAGACAAGCAGTCCCTCCCTGTCCCAAAGTCGTTTCTTTTGACTGCTGCGAGGTTTTGCTTCTGTTCCTGTTTTTTACGTCTCACTCTCCTGGCAGTGGGTTGGGAAGAATTGGGGAATACGAATAGTTTCATCCTCCCACACTATTCAACGTCAAGCTTTTCTCATTGCGGGTTGACTGTTTCTCGTGGGGATGAAAGAGACAGAGGCTTGATGTGTCACAGGGCCCGAGGGTGCATGCTCGTGCTGTCAGTGGGAGGGCCCCACTCTGGGCAACAAGATTTGCTGTGGATCACGGCCTCACGCAGGTCCCCTTTGCCTGGCACAATGACATTCCACATAGTGGAGAGTGGTGTCAGGGCCCCTCACTGTCTATTCCAGTTTCTGTTCCTCAGCCTCCGCCACTGGGAAGACAGCACTGAGGAAGAACCATCCAGAGAAGTTTGGAGGAGAGTCAGGAAAGGCAGAGGAGAGGCACACTCCCTGCCCCACCGGAGCTCTGTCCCCTCTGGGTCACTGTCCAGAGAGGCCACTTGCATCCTGAAGACCTTGGCCGAGGCGGCCTGCTCACCAGTGGGACAACCAAGACTCGAGCTGGGCTTCCAAAACTTTCACCGCAGGGGTTGCTCATCACCCAGGTAGCCCCATGAGCCACTCCTGGTAGCCACAGCCCTGGAGGCCCCCTCCCAGCCCTCCCAAAATCTAGACTGTACCCATGACACACCTTAACCAATAAGGAGTGGCAGAAATCCCACTGTGCTGGTTGCAGGCTTCAAAGAGGCCTAGGACATTCCACTTGTGTGCCCTCGGAGCAGTCTGCCATGTAAGTAGTCAGTCCACCCCCACCCCCCCGGAGAAAGTCCCCCAGGTGAGGCCCTGGGGGGTGAGGCTCCTCATGGAGAGGAGACCGAGTGAGGAGTATCGAGATGCCAGCTGTGAGGAAGGAAGCCATGCTCACCTTCCGACCCCGTCGAGCCTCCCGATAACCCCGGCACCCATTGCCATCCGAGCGCAACTGCATGCGAGATCTCCAGCCGGACCAGCAGAAGAACCGCCCAGCTGAGTCCGGTCAACTCACCGAATCATGAGAAAGGAAAATAAATGACGGTGAGTCATTAAGGCTTGGGGCGGTCAGTCACACAGCATGAGGCGACAGAAGCCTCCCCCTGTTCCTTTAGAACTTTCTGACTGGATGGTTTTGATACCTTTTGAGGTCAGGAGGCTGATCATCACGGGAACCAGGCTTCCCGGTCTGCAGCACAAAAGCGGACTGAGCGGAGGTGGGGCACGTGGGGCAGAGAATAGGTGCTCTGCTGCAACCCAGGAGGCAGGGCTTCCAGGTCTGGCTCTGGTACCAACCAGCTGTGTGATCTTGCACAAGTGCATTTCCTCATTTGAAAGTGAGGCTAGTTGACGATCAGGGAGGCTCTCGTGTTCCCTTTCTTTGTGTATGTCAGACATCAGCAATCAAGAGTGGCTTTCCTGACAGCTACTACCTTCTGATCAGAGTCCGTTCATGAGATGAATGTTCTTTTCTACCCCTGGACCAGATGATTTCTACATCTTCCTCTAACACTTTCAGAAAATAATTTACTAGCTATGGGGGGGGAGTTGTGTCCTATTGAAACTCCTCAGTGGTTTCCCTTTGCTTCAGGAGAAATCTGTGCTCCTTGGAAGGGTCAATAAGACCTTGTGTGATGTGAGCCCTGAAAGTTTCTCCAACTTCCTGTCCCGCAGTTCCGATCTGTACCCTAGACCCAGACACACAGGTTTTGTACTCTGCTACCGTGATTTCTTGATGAGCTTGTATGCCCTCAACCATTAACTCCTTGAGTCCAGAGACAGAGTTTCCTTCATTGATATACATCTTTAGCCACCTGTGTGTGTCTAGAATCTACTACATCTAAACAAAGTTAGATGGGGGTGACTTATGAATGAATGAAGAAGTAGCCAAAGACCACCACACCATGTGTTAGTCTCTTGGGACAGCCTTGGGTTTGTTCTTTGAGCTCTAGTCTTTTCCAGGCGGCCCAACAGGGATGAAAGCAAGCTTTGACAGGTTTGAGCTTCACCACAGAGCCCTTCCAGAAGTCAGGCCCATGCAGGAATAACCCAGAAACTTCCAGAGAGTCTTAGGAAATTCTTGATGAATGTCATCTTAGCCCAGGGCCATACACTCAAGTGCCCGCAGGAGCTAGATGGTGAGAGTGAGGCCATGCTGGTCTTGTGTTCATTCTGTCCCCAGCGTCTGGAATAGTGCTTGCCACCTACATGTCTGTCGAACCTGTGACTGAGCCTGCCACCTCCCTCCTGGAAGAATCAACAAGGAGAAATGAGAGATGAGGAGGGAGAGGAAGAAGAAGAAGAGGAGACAGGAGCTGGTGACACCATCTCTAGGGCCTCCTGAGTAAGAGAGCAGGGGTTTTTGCTGCATTGTCCTGGTAACCCCTTATAACAAGCACATGAGCTGGATTGTACAACCCCTGCATAATAAATGAGAGATTTGCAGCTCCATGAGACTAAGCGTGTTGCCTAACGTCACACAGCTAGGCAGTGGCTGAACTGGGGTTTAAATTCAGCCCTGCCTGCCTTTACACTTGCTTCTCATCTAGTCAGCTCAAAATTGGTCTTCTGTCTCCTCAAGACCAGCTATGTTTTTAGAGAGTGATTTGAGTTCTTCCAGGTATATTTATCACAGAATTGTTCACAATAGCAAGAACGTGGAACCAGCCGTGCTGCTCATCAAAAGAGGACTGGATTAAAAAATGTGGTACATATACCCAGTGGAACATTACGCAGCCTTAAAGAAGAATCATGAACTTCACAGCAAACTGGATGGAATTAGAGTCTATAATACTGAGAGATCTTTCACAGAAACGAAGGACTGAGTATCACATGTTCTCACTCATAAGTGGACCTTGAACA
>CAUYQG010090827.1:0-20471 GCA_963574415.1 Tarsius wallacei | reverse complement strand
GCTGGCTATGCCTCAGCCTCTTCCTTCTTCCTCTCTCTCTCCCTCACTTGTATTCTTACCTCCATTTCTCCCCATCTCCTGTCTCTACCTGTGTGTGTCTCTTTCTCCTCCTCTCTTTCTCTCTCTCTCATATTCTTCTCTCTGTTTCTCCTTCTGTCTTTTTCTCCTGTCTTTGCCTGTCTCTGTCTCTCCCTGTCCCTCCTTCTCTCTCTCTCTCTCTCTCTCTCTCTTCCCCCCATTCTCTCATAGTCTTCTCTCTGATTTTCCCTGTCTCTGACTCTCTGTCTCTGTCTCTCTCTTATATTCTTCTCTCTGCTTCTATCTCCTGTCTCTGTGGGTCTCTCACTTTCTCCTCTCTCTCTCTCTCTCTCTCTGTCTCTCTCTCTCTCTGTCTCTCTCTCTCTCTCTCTCTCTCTCTCCCTCCTCCACTCCCTTCTTGTCCTTTCTGTCTTTCTGTCTCTGTCTTTATTTCTCTTTCTCAGTCTGTCTGTCTCATTCTCTCATTTTCTTCTCTCCATTTCTCCTTGAATCCTGTCTCTATCTCTGTGTGTATCTCTCTCTCCATCTGTCTCTCCTCTCCTCTACTTCCTCCTCTCTCCCTCCCTCCCTTCTTTTTCTCCTGGGAATCCTGCCTCATTCCATCTCCTATCCTTGGACATGCACAGAGATCTCGGCTTGGGCTCACTTACTACAGAGCTCCCATCCAGAGAACAGCTGGAAGGACTTACAACAAACACAGATGTTCCTGCCTGGTAGTCAGCAGGAATTTCACACAAGCAAGTAGACTCCTAGGGAGTGGGAGCCAGATTCCACTGCTTTCCAGGTGTAAGGGACAAACACTGGTTCTCCGTGGTCGGTGGCTGGCCCTGCCGGGCTTGGCACCACTGCCACCCGGGGGAAGCCTTTTGCCAACATGGCTTCTTCAGGTCTGTGTGGTAACGGGAGCATGATGACATCACTGCCGTCCTCTGGGTGTGCTTTTATGCATCCTAGACACAAAGACATGGTTAAAATAAACTACACTGAATTAAACACCTGAAAAGATTATTACGATTTCCAATTCACCCTCAGAATTAACAGACAGGTGCTATTTTTGTTGGCTTAGAGAAGTCAGTTCTACCTTAGTTACAGACAAAAGAAAGCATCTTCCCCATTTCTCCTCTTCCATTTGTATCACTTTGAGTTTGCTTGCAGATTAAAGTTGACTGAGACCAGTAAAATAAACACACCACACTGGAAATCAGAAGGGGAACTTCCTGCACTGAGATGATATTGTCTCATTGAGGTTAACGCCATTCTTGCTAGTAGACCAAGAACTCAACAAGGACCCAGACCTATTTCCCACCCCTGCCCCTCTGAGCTAGCTGTGAGCTATGTGGTATGAGTAATCCCACAACCTCTCTAAGGCTGTTCTTTCAACTCAGAAAGGGAGATAATCTCCCCTTCCTTGTCTTCGTCTCACATTTGTGGTGAGGAGTTTAAAATAGACACACAGTTATGTGAGACCCCTTTGAAACTATTGACAACAGCCTGAATATGAGACAGTTATTTGCCATGATGGTCACTTGTTCGTTTATGTGTTAGACTAGTCTGCTGAAATTCACTAACTGGCACAAAATCATATTTAATAGAAGAGGCTACTTATATTGACAAACAAATAAAAACTGAATTGGAGAGGCCCCTTCAGTCCAAACAAAATGTTTCCCACTCAGATCAACGTAAGAAGCGACCTGGGGCATTCTTGACCTTGGAGAGAGGACTTGAGAGCCCCAATCGACCCGAGCCGAACATATTGATGGGGACAATCCCAGGGGGACTTAAAAAGCTATTTCTCCTCCTTGAATCAGAAGACAACAGGGTTTTCCAGTAGTCTTTGTCAAGCTGAGGACAGTAACATATCTGACCGTCCAAGCAGATTGAGTAATTCATTAACTTAAACCTCACTCCAAAGACAAGACATTATGCAAACCCCTCAGAGTATGGACTTCCTTAGACTGGAACCCAGGATACTGGAGAGGAAGCTTCAGCCATCACTTTGATGTTTATTGTACATAGCATGGAATACAACTCCAAACTAAGTCTGCATCCAGGAGGAGACATAAAAATAAAAGCTTAGGTTACTCTTCTTTGTTATTGAATTTTCTTCTCTCTATATTACTCACTTAAGTGCATTCTTTAAAACTTGAAAGGCCCTAGTGTTTTGGTTTCTGAAAAGCTGACATTCACAACTTTAGTTTGTTTGACCATAAAGTAGCAAAGTTTTACAACATACACAAAATACAGTAGTACTGTATGACACTGTCAATATCATTTATAGCACAATTTTACACACAGGCACGAGTGTCATAAAAAAGAAATAACTTCTATCAACTGCCCTAAAATGACTTATGTCATAAATAAGTTGGATTTCTGAAAGAGAACCAATAAAGTTCTAGCAAATACAATTTTTCCCACTAAATAATCACCCTGACCTTTTCCTGTTGCATTAACCCCCTAAAAAAAAAATACTAACACTGGACTTGAAGAAACAGTACAATGAATCCATTCTTGATCAGGAAAATTGCAGACTTTTTTCTCAAAAGAGTTTGGGAAAAACCAGTGTCAATGGGATCAATTGTTAGAGACCTAAATTACAAAAGTTCATTAGAGTGGTGATTTTTTAAACTCTTTCCATAATAGATATTCACCAGAATACTGAATAAGCCACATTTTTATATCTTCTCCATGGGTTGATTAATGGCCCTCATACCCCACCCAGTCAGGCTTGTCCTTACTTGCAGACATAGGTGCACTAGGTAGGCAGACACACACATACATACACACACACATGCAGACTTCCGATCTCCCTTTCATTGCTCAGTTGTTGGGTGACTGGTTCAGTTGTCTGTCTGTTATGTGAGACAGCATGGGCTGGACACAGTTCAAAGCAGTGCCTCCTCTGAAACATGGCAGGTATGCACTGGCAACAACAATTTCCAATGCTCACCTGAGTTCCCACAGCTCTTCTCTGAGAATCCAATGCTTTAAAGAGGAGTGTGTTGTCCACATGGATCCAAACCTAAAAATGTGTAAAGAATGGTGTTTGTAGCTCCACCCACAGATCTCTTAAATCAATATGCCTAAGCATTGTCAGTCAAGCAGTGTGCTTCTTCTGTAATCATTACACAGGGATGCAGTGAAAGTGCATATATGAGTTTGTGGTCAATTGTGATATACATATAATGTGACATATTTGAAATATTTAAGAACTATTAGAAAAATTGACAAAATTTTCCAGGATTAGTGATTAATATGTATTACCTTACAAGATAAAAACAAACCCCCCTCGTTACTTAAGACATGCAAATTCACAGCTCAAGGACAAAAAAATTCACCTTCCTATTGTCCTGGTCTGGACAAGTTTGGGGAGAAAGAGGTTTAAAGAGAATCATCTTTCCAAGTGAGTTATGTTTTATATTTTATTTGTTTTTATGTATTTTAGTCTGATTTTATAATGAGTAATTTTTGTTATACTTATTAATCATGAGAAGTGATATGTCTGTTTTATTAAATACAGAATTTTCATCAGGGCCCAAGGATGTGCAACTGCAGCCTTTGTCTTTCAGACCTGCCACATTTGGCCTTAATTCACAATAACAAACACAACAATAGAAATAAACGAACGTTCACAGAGATACATCTATGAAAGTGGTGAGAGTATTCTGTTTTGTGTTTGCCAGCTTAGTTTACAATCTCAAACCACTTTTTTGATTAAAATGTCCAGGTCTTGAGGGAGGAGAAACTTGAAATTTTTACTTCTAAACCTCCTGTCTTACAAGGAAATGTTTCAGAACCATCCAGGATAGGTACCATTCAATTTAGAGAAGCTGTGAGTGAAATCACAAGCCTATTTAAACCAAGTTTCAGGAATAATATCTTTCAAAAATATCTTATAAAATTATCAGATATTCACCAACAAATTGAAAAACGTATTACATGTCAAATCTAAAAATCAGTTGTAACTTTATTCTCAACACTTTGTCTACATTTGAAAACACGGGCCCCCGCCTGCTGAACGGAGCTTGTGTGACTTACCACAAGCCATGTATTGTGTCTGAGAGTTGCCCCGTACACGCGATGCCTTTCCTGTACACAATGGGCACATAGGAAACAGTTCTCAAAAAACACATGAGTTAGGACAGAAACCTTAGAATGTTTTCTCTTATTTGAAATATGTCATTTTCTAGCATTAAGAAAACAGGCTACCTTCGGTGTAAAAAAATAAATGCCAAAGTCGCCAGGCCTGTATATTGCAAATGATTCTGATGGATTGGCAATTTAAATAGTATACTGTATACATCAATACAAACACCAATGTGCAGCACTGCTTTGAAAATAATGGCCTTTGTAGTGGCTGTCTTTGTCTGTAACATAGAGAATGAGCACATTTTGGCAGAACTTCCCTGAGATCTCTGTTTTGGGCCTGCTTTTCCATTGCCTTTGCACCTAGAGCAAATGTTACAACAGCTTTTCCTGTTTATTTGACAGTGCATGAAACAGAGCCCTAGAGTACTATATCCACGAACAGAAAGTATCATGTGTTTTGGAACAAGGTGTATATTTTTCCTGAATTTACATTTGTGTACACATAATAGTACATTTTATAATTTTTTTTCAATGCAAAGATAACCACCAGTCACATTTGTATCCTGTTGGATTTTTAAAGATTTTGCATAGTTTAAGTCATCAAATGAAGGTAATAGTTATGTTGACAGGTCACTTCCAGATTCATCTCTGGACAGCATTGTCAAATCACAGTAATATTTCCGCAGCAGACTTCCTTGCTGATGTTGCTGCAATGGTTGGTCATCTTGTCCCTCCTGTGATGCCTTCTTTGAAGTATATCACCTCCACTGTTAGACATACATGGTGTCCTTGTCATATCCAGCTACCCACTGCATACTGAAAAGAACTGCATGCATATGGCTGTGCTTATATAGTTTGTTTCAACTTTATTGTAGTTTGTCAAGGAACACAGACATGGGTATATAGTATTTCACTGCCATAAAAAAACAAAGATTAACAAACTTGGAGGACATTTATTACCATCAAAGGTAAATGTCCACAATCAGAACAAAAGAAAGGAAACTCTGAGGGTTTCTGATGTTTGCAGGTGAGGGTGACAAAGTATTGTCCTCACATCCCTTTCACCTCAGCTGCTGTTACCACTGGATCAGGTGAGGACTTGCACTCACCACCCTATGGGCAGAAGGTGAAGTAAAGATCTCTCCCTGCGAGCATCTACACTAGGTAAGGTATAGCCAGTGTACTCCTGAGTTAATGGTCCCATGTGCACAAAACAGGGAAATATGGAGAAACAAGCTGACTGTTGGAACCCTGTGTGGTCACTTGAAATGAACTCTGCACCTATCATGGCAGAGAAGGAGGGTGTCAGGCATGACCCAATGCCCAGAGTGCTGAGGGAGGATGACTTGAGCCTTCTCTAGTAGGTGGAACCAGGGTCCCAAAGCAGCTGGAAATAAAACCTGTCTGTTCAACATTGGGAGAAATTATTCTGGGGGATTTGTAACCACAGTCTGCATAGCACATTGCCTTGGGGATCACATTTATAACACATGTAGTCTAAAACACCCCTCCCCAAGTTAATGAGCTTATATAAACGATGGTACTTAGCCACTTATATGATTGGAGAATTTAAAGACACATTCTCTGAACCTGAACCACACAGTCACCTCCTCAGATAACACTTGGCTGGAGAGGGGCTCGTCACCAAGTACTGTGAGGCTCAGAAGGACTCTCATTTCACCATGAGTCTCTGGAGTGAAATCCGCAAACTCATTCAGTGGAAGGATTAGATACTCCCTCACAACAGCTTCAGAAAACTGAATATCTGCATATAAGTAGAAGAAGACATATAAATATTAAGGATGCTAAGCAGTAAATGTTTCAGAAGAAGACTTTGATGCATGGCTGTACAAGAATAGGCTGGGGTGATCCAGAAGCATCTAGGAACAAGAGGAGCTCAGAGGAAGGAAAATGTGGAGCCACTGCTCAGAGCTGAGCACTGCCCACTGCTGCTGGGTCCTTAGGGTCTTCAGTTAGCCTGACCCCAGAAGGGTGAGAGAGGCTGGAGGCTGGCAGAGGCTGGAGGCTGGAGTCTGGGCCAGTTGCAGAACCTGCACAGGAAGCAACAGCATGCAAATACAGAGGACACCTTCGTACTCCCCTCCCACTAAGTCACGGTGTCCCCCAGTGTCCCTGTGGGAAGCCAGCTGTCACAGAACATGTAATTTCCAATCATAGCATCCCAGAGTAAAATAAAGCTGAGATATCATAGGTAAATGGCTTGCACAGTATAGATGAGACATTGAGAAACAAGGAAGATAGAATGAGAAGCTCCAGCAAACAACATGATTTCTAAAAAGGGAGATGAGACTATCCTGGGAAAAGATGTTATTTTAAAAATATGAATAATAATAATTTATTTTGAAATGGTGAAAGACAGTAAATCCCTGCATCACAAGCAGAATAAATAAAAATAATCTACACTTAAACATATCCCATTGATGACACAGAACACCAAAGATAAAGAGAAGATATTAAAAGTAGAATGAGAGAAGAGATGATTTTTTGCAAAGGAACAATATTTAACAGATAGCTGACTTCTCAAAAGCAACAGCAAAAGCAGAAGACAGGACAAAAGTATTTTCAAAATGTGGAGAAAAATGTACAGTGGACCTGGTGCAGGCTATCCTGCTAAATTATCATTCATATGTGAGAATGAGCAATGATATTTCCAGAAAACAACAACAATAGTAATAGCTGACATTTACAATGCACTTTGGATGCACAGAAACAGTTCCAGATATCTAGATTTATGGATTCTTTTAATCATCACTAGAACTCTATTAAGAAGTTACTACTCATATCCCCTCTTTATGAATGACAAAATTTAAGTACAAAAGCTGTAAATATTTTCTCAAAGCCTATGTATTTAATAGGACTAAGATAGTTTCCCACTAAAACATAGTCAATGAAGAAAATCACCAAAAGATCTATCAGGGAGAAGGAAACAGATTCCAGAGAAATAAAATAGCATGTTAAAGAAAGGAATAATGATCAATAAATTGTAAAATATATGGGTTCATCTCAGTAAGTGCTAGCTATATAAAACAGTAACATTAACAATGATGATAACGAATTTGAGGATACAGAAACTGAGTTAAAATACTAGATAATAATAAGATTTAATATCAGAAGGATAATCAGAATTTTAAAATTCTGAGGGTTTGTACTGATGAGAGAAGGCGGAGCTATTGCTTAAATCTAGAATTGGTTGCGCTCAAAACATTCAAGAGAAACCACTGAAAAAATAAAACTATAATGTATAACTACTACATTATACATAGAATGATAGGCAGGAAGTTCTAATTATATAAAAATCTTGAGTTATGTTAGTATTAGGCAACAGATATTAATATTAAATATGGTTAATATTGAATGATACGTGGAACACTTCACTAAGAAGATACGCTTCCAAAGTTTTAGTTTTCTTAACTGTTTTTTTTTCTATATATATATTAGAAAGAAACATTGAAACATCTATAATCACAATAGTATAATTTATCACTCTTTTGTTGATAACTGACAGGTGTAATAGACCCAAAAAAATGGTGTATCTAGAGGAGATTTAAATAAGACATTTATCAGACTTGATTTAACAGACATGCCTTGAGCATTGTACTCAACAATTGAAAGAATACACATTCTTTTCAGGCATACATAGAATATTTATAAAATTGATCAGGTACTGGGTCAGAAAGTAAATCTCAATAACTACCAAAAATCTGATAAAAATACAACACACATTCTATCAAATGATCTAATAAATTACAAATAACAAAAAGTCATGTATCTGAAAATATTTAAATGTATTTCTAAATAACTTATAAGTCAGCAAAAAGACCATGCTCGAAATTAGAAACCATTTAGAATGGAAAGATAGTGAACATATTACCAAAACTTCCAAAAAGTCCCTAAAGTAGTATTCAAAGGAAAACATGTAGTCATAAAAGTCTATATTAGCAGACTGTAGCCAAGTGTCCAACTCAAGTCATAACAAGTTATCATGAAAAAAAGTCAAGGCAAAGAAATAGAAGGTAAGCAATAATATAGAGTAAGCTCAGAGTAAATGTAATAAAGTAGAAAAGAAATAATGAGAATCAAGAATGATAAATGTTATTCTCTGGATCATTAAATAATCACACCTCTTACAAGACTAATTAAGGGGAAAAAAAGCACAGAAACACTGCTAGGTATGAGCAGAAAGATATATACAGGACAACAGAGATGCAATCCATTATAAGGGAATAAAATAAACACCTTTGTGTCAATTGATCTGAAAATTTAGATGAAGCAGGCAATTCCAAGAAATCTATAACTTACTACAGTGTTGAGAGCACTTACAAAATTTGACCAGATTTAAAATTATTATAAAAATAAAATTTGCTGTTAAAAATATATCACCAAAACAACAACAAAACCCCAAACAAAACAAGCACAGATACAGAAAAACACAAAACAAAACCCACAACAGCTCAGAAAGTTTTACAGAGAAGTTCTGACAAGCATTCAAAATACAGGTTATACAAATCTACTACTCTGTATTATTTTTGACATGTGTCCAGTTGATGCATGCAACTATAGAACTCATTACTTTTTATTTCTGTATAGTTTAGCATCATATAAATCCACCAGAATTTATTGACTCTACTCTTGATAGAAAGTTATGCTGTTTTTTAATTCATTGCAAATAATGCTATGCTTTCTTGAGAGATTTCCCTTTCCATCTTTCTTTTTAATTTTAAAATAATGCAGAGGATAAATGTGTAGCCTCATGTGTTTCCTTCTTCAATTTTAATCTATTTATTCCGAGGTAACCTTTCTTGAATTTACAATCCCAACTACAATTTAAATTTGTGCTATATATTTCTATATTCATTAATGGTATATAGTAAGATTTTGTGTTTGTGAATTTTTAAATTTTGTAAACTGAGAAGTTGGGTTATCTTAGCTTACTTTATACAGTCAGTAAAACTTTCATACCAAACTCAGAAAAAGGCAGGACAGGAAAGGAAAATTGTAGGCCAATCTCAGTTAATGGACACAGATGCAAACATCCTAATTAAAATAGTAACACATCCATCTCATTTTCTATTAAAAAGTTTCACCATCACCAGGTTAGGTCGACTTCAGAGATGTAAGAATAGCTTAATATTCAATTAAAGGAGAAAAATCTAAAACTATCTATTGAGATACACAAAAAAATATAACTTTTAATCTTTGATTAAACTAGTTAATCATTAAAAATAACAAAGCTTAGCAAACTAGAGGAAAGTTTTCAATCTAATAAACATTGACAACCAAAATCTTACAGCAAGAGGTTTTCAATTGCAAAATATTTCTTGCAGTCTCTTTAAAAGCAGGTACAAAATGAAATAGCCCATTATTACTTCTTCAATATGTGCTGGAGATGGAAATATGTTGAATAAGTTAAGTAAAGCAAAGAGAAGATTTATGAATTGGAAAGAATAAAAACGCGACATTTTGAGTTGATGTGACATTTTAGGTACAAGGATATCTACAAATAAATTATTACAAATAATAAGGCAGTTTGGGAATTGTAGTGCTATACACCAGCACAACTAAAGAGAATCACTTAAAAAAATCTAATTTACAATGGCATTATAAGAATAAACCCAAAAAAACACTTTTTTAGTAAAATGTTAGTTGAAAGACTATGCTATCAGAATAAATGGAGAGATACATGACACTTATTCATAGTACCTTATAACATATGTATATATGGTGGACCCTCTAAAATGTATTCAACAATGTTGAATTCAGACATGTTATATTCCAGGTATTCCAGGTGACGAAGATGCAGCTACTAACTACATATTCTACAGAAAATCACATGTGCAAAACCACTCCTACAAAATTATTCACAACAGCATTATTTGCAATGAATTAAAAAACAGCATAACTTTCTATCAAGAGTAGAGTCAATAAATTCTGGTGGATTTATATGATGCTAAACTGTATAGAAATAAAAAGTAATGAGTTCTATCGTTGCATGCATCAACTGGACACATGTCAAAAATAATACAGAGTGAAAGAGCAAGTTTGCAGGAAATGGGTGAATTGATCACATTTACAAAAAATTCACAAACACAAGATCTTACTATATATCATTAATAAATGTAGAAGTATATAGCACAAATTTAAATTGTAGTTGGGATTGTAAATTCAAAAGAGGTTACCTTGGAATAAATAGATTAAAATTGAAGAAGGAAACACATGAGGCTACACATTTATTCTCTGCATTATTTTAAAATTAAAAAGAAAGATGGAAAGGGAAATCTCTCAAGAAAGCATAGCAGAATACAAAGAATTAACAAAGCTGGAGTTTTTTTAATATAAATATCCTATTATTTACTTTCTGCTAACTTGAAACAGTTTTTAATAAGAGGAAGGAATGAAGGCAGGGAGGGAGGGCAGGAAGGAGATGAGAGGGAAGGAGGGAAAGAGGGAGGGAAGGAAGGAGAGGAAGGAAAGGGGAAAAGAAAGAAGGAAGGGAGGGAGAGAGGGAGGAAGGGAGGAGGGAAAAGAGAAGTGGAGATGAGACTAAAGAGATGAAAAAAGAGATGGGCCAGATGGCACAGTGGCCCTCAGTGCACTGGGCAGAAAGAAGAGAATGCTGTATGTGCAGTTAATCCAATGGTGAAAACCTCGCCATCATACTGATTTGTTTTGCATTTTAGTTTTTCCCAATTGCTTTCTTAGTCTACTTTACATCCATAAAAATCAGAGTCTTCTTGGAAGAGAAGACACTTGAAGTAGGCATTCATTTATGCAACACATGTTCTTTGTGTCTACTATGTGCCAGGCACTGGTATAGGCTGCCCAAGAAGAACCAAAGTTCCTGCCAGTAAGGGAGTAAGCAATGGGCAAGTCAATGGATGACCTACCAAGCTAGTTGCAGATGGTACTGGCCCTGTGCAGAAGGCATTAGGTAATGGATGAATCAATGGATGACCTACCAAGCTAGTTGCAAGTGGTATTGGCACTATGCCAACAGCAACGTGTGGTAATGTTGCTGAGAATATTGCAGTGGACATTGGGAAAGACTTCTCCAAGGAACTGATACTTGACCTTGATGCTGAAGATAGGATCAGCCACAGAAGAATTATAGGGAAGAGAGGCCAGGCCAAGGCAAAGGAAAAGCCCAGCCCTTCAAGAGGACCCAAGCCTAAAAGGGAGAAGGCTATGGAACTTACCATGAGTGATCAGGGAAGAGCATGGCCCAGCAGGAGATGGGGCAGAAGGGTGGATGCAAGACTGCAGGGGGCCTAGGGAGGAAAATGCTCCAATAATCCACATGCTTAATAAAAATACTCAGACCACCTCTATTTTTTTTTTCAGATAGAAAAACTAATGCATAAAGAGAATAAGTGATTCAATGCCCAACACAGACACAAAGGTAATTTGGGACCAGAATGACACTTTCCAAAACACATATAGTTAGCTCTTACACAGCACTTCCACAGTTCTGTCTTCACATTTATTAACTGGCATGGGCCTCGTAACAGCCATGTATGTTAGACTTTGCTTTTTTTGCTGTTTTTGCAGATGAGGAAACTTAGGCCCCAACGGGTCTTGTTCAAAGTCTCAGAGCTGACCAACAATAAATCTAGATAGATTGGAGGTACTTAGCCACTAGGCTTCTCACACAACAACTGATATTTTCTTCTCTTTTTTTTTAAGGAAAATTTAAAACCTGGAATGTATTTTGGAAGCAAGCATTTTAAATGATGAAGGCCAAAATAATGGATGCATTTGATCCATTCAACAAATGACCCACCTGAATTAAAAATCAAACATGTTTTAGCATTGTGCAATCTAATAAAAAAAAAATCTCCTAAGATGTTACCTGGTGGTGAAAGTAGTGTAGACATTGGCTGGCACACACAGAGAGCAGCGTTCACACAAAATGTATCCTCGCACCATCTGGAAGACCTCAGCAAGATTTATTTCAGAGTTGTAAAAAGATATAAGAACATAATGGATCTTTGCCAAACTCAAGAAGCGCGCTTGCTTTCATAGTTCCTCTCCCACGGGGTGTCTTCCTCTGCATTAGGGCCCATCCTTTATGTGAGTAGGACCTTCAAGGGGCATTTACCAGATGGCCCCAGCAGCAGCAGCTGGGCAAGGGGGTCTTCCTGTCCTTAAGCTAGGATGTTTCCTAAAAACAGCGCTAGCCAAGAGGCGAATCCCTGGAGTGGGGTCCATTCCAGGCAAACCCCATTCTGGTCTTCTAAAGCAGTGCCAACAGCAGGCCTCCACGTCTCCCAGTTCCATAAACAACAGACACCGCACTGCGGAAGACCATTCTAAGGAAATCTTGTGTGGAGCTTAGGTTTTTATAGGCGAAGACAAGGACCTGCCCACTTTCCACCTCACTATCAGTGATATCTCTGGAGACAACCAAATAATTTCAGAAATCTGTATCTGACCTTGTGGTGGCTGTGGCAACTGTGTGTACAGCGGGTAGATCAGTTATCCAATATACCAATGAAAATGGGTGAGTGTAAAAACTGCTTTCACTTTTAAATTATTTATTAGTAGTAACAAAGTAATAAAAATGAGCATTTATCAGCCAGAGGAGCAAAACCTTCTCCAGGTATTTGAAAGACAAGGGATGTGGTGCATGGGGGTATTTTCCCTGGTAGTGTCAAGTGTCTAAGAGAACAAGGAAGACAGGTTCTGGGGATGCCCAAAGGATGCTGACCTCTAGGTCAGGAGAGCCTCACTCCTGCTGCTGGAAACACAGCCACACTCAGCTTTGTCCCCAGGGTAGGGACAACTTCTAATCAGCAGGCCAATAAAAAGGCATTGCTGACCCTGCCACCCTGCTATCTGAGTCTGGGTCCCTACCACCAGCTGCAGCCAAGGCAACCACCAGCACCTACCCACAAGGTGGCAGCAGAGCAGGAAGCTTGTCCTCCTTTGCCTTTTGATCTTCCTTTGGCAGATTCTACAAGGAGCAACCTCAGGGGATGGAAAGTGTTGACTCCACACAGCAGGAAAGAGCAGAGCCCCCAAGGGCAGGGGGTTTCAGGCACAAATGGCCAACAGACAAGTGTGTGCTTGTTAATGACTCTCTGTGTGGCTGATGCTTCTCTAATCTGCGCAGGCTCTAATTCTTTCAGTCCTCAGAGTAGCCCCATGAACTGAGCACTGCTGTTACTCCCATTCTAAAGACAAGGAGCTAGTCACAAGGAGACCAGCTTGCCCAAACCTCATAGCTAGTGAGAGACTGAGCAGAGTCAGACGTACCAGAAGCTGAGGGCCGGCACCAACTGCCTGCTCTTCCAATGTGTGTTAGTATTTTTTTTCAGTTAAAAAATTCACCTGATACCCAGATCTTCATTTGCAATAGTATTTTCCAAAAAGAGGAACCAGACTCTGGAGAAATGCCTGATTCTAGAGCTAGAGCCGAAAATATGCAAGAAGGCTGGAGAAGCTTATGGGGCCAGAAAGTAGGGAAGTGCTGAACACACACAACACACACACAACCACACATAAAACCACACACAACCACATACAGAGGTACACGCAAACACACACAACCATATACAACCACATACAACTACATACATACAACCGCACCCTTGCACACACAGCCACACACGTACATTGATGGAAATATGTCAAAGGGACAAAGGAACCAATTGAAAGAAATTGAACCATTTTAGCAAGAAAATAAACAAAGTGTTAGATCATAACCCCAAGTCCCTGAATGGATATTGAGATAAATAAATGATTAAATACATGAATAAGGGGAAACAGTTCTCTCATTTAGAAGACTTTCAAAAGTGGATGTTGACTGTCCTCAAGGAGGTGGGACATAATTCCCCACTACTTCAGTGACCTCCTTCCAAATAGCACAGTGTGGAATAGGGTCGTCACTTTACAGTGGGACACCTGACAAATGCCACTTCAGCCAGGAGGTCAACATCAACACTAATAAGTCATATGGATAGCATGTGGCCTGGACACCATGTGATGAGCATGGGGCTTCACCTCTCTGGTCTTCCTCCTGAGACCATGACCCCAGACTACTCAGGAGAGAATCATCAGACACACTCAGACTGGGGGATATTCTACAAAATTCTCAAGCACTGAAAGTCTCAAGGAAAGCCTGAGAGACTGTCATAGCCAAGAGCCTAAGAAGACAGGACAGCTAAATGTGTTGTGATGTCCTGGATGGGCTCTGGGGGCAGAAAGAGGGTTTTAGGTAGAAACTAAAGACCTATGATAAAATGTTAAAATGCCATATCAGTATTGGTTCATTAATCACAGCAGAGAGCCGGGCTCGGTGGCTCAGCCTGTAATCCTGAGCCTTGGGAGGCTGAGGTGAGTGGAATGCCTGAGCCCGCGGGTTCGAGACTCACCTGGACAATTTGGTGAGACCTCATCTCTACAATAAACTAAAAGAAATTAGCCGGGCATGGTAGTGCACGCCTGTAGTTCCAGCTACTTGGAAGGCTGAGGTGGAAGGATGGCTGGAGCCCAGCAGGTTGAGGCTGCGGTGGCCGGGAGCGGCCACTGCACTCCAGTCTGGGCAACAGAGTGAGACTCCAACTAAAAAAAAAAAAAAAAATCACAGCAGAGATACCACACTAACAGAAGATGTTAATATTAGTGGACTTCTCTTGACCATTTTTCTCCATAAGTCTAAAAAATGTTCTACAATTAAATATTTATTTTTAAAGTATAATTATCAAAATTGGCTCTAAGGCAATAGACAAATAGACACTCCATAACATTTTAATTGGTAATGAAGATATGGATTTACCACTCACTACTTTTATATAAGAGATGTCTGCCTATGTATTATACAACACAGTGCATAAACCTACCTATGTCACGTAAACTTAGCCACTAGCTTCCCTGCTGCACACAGCCACACCAAATGTCCACAGAGACTGAACTTTCTTGGCAAGACTGTCCTCGTGTGCCAGCTCAGTGGCAGAACTGGGCAGGGGCCCCCGTAGGCAGCCCGGGGACCTCTCTGCTTTGTTCCGAAAGAAGAGAGAGCATGTACCTGCCACTCAGTCCCACCCCACCCCCACCCACCATCAGCTTCCCCAATGCCTCCCCTCCCACTGAGTGTGGATGTAAATGAGGAGACCAGCGGTGGCTGTCGTTCCATCACGGGGTTGTCTGAGGAAAAGGCACAGGAAGGAAGAGTTCTAGAATGACAAATAACTGTCATCTCTCAAAAAGTAGTCTGTAGAAATACTAATAAATTCTTTCATGTGCCAAGTGCATCTAAAGAGCTGTCCTCCTTGACGTCCTCCTCTGATGCTTGCTGTGAAGTATGCATGGGCACAGCCTTAAGGAACACAACAAGCATCAGTGCAGACAAGAGTGGACACCTCTGTGTCCATTGTTTTGAATGAATACGATTGAGCAATATGAAGGCGTTACTAAAACTTTTGAAATATGGAAATCTACACTTTAAACAAGTTTTTTTTTTTAAAGAGGAAGACAGAAAATTGGAACAATGTAGCCATTCTTCACATAAGCCCCATCATCTGAAAAGTGAAGCTCTGGGAGAACATCCAAGTTTGTTACTGTTAATGTTTCTTTTAAATTATATTTTATGTTTGTGATAACGAACAGTTGCTTTGGCTTTTACTCCTCCTGAAATCGACGGGTTGCCTTCTAATGCAGTCCTCACTGACATCTCCCCCGACCCTCTCCTTGTCCTGAGTTATAATATCTGTCAGATCCTGTGACAGTCCAGTTACCCAATGACATGTGGAGTAAATTATTCATTATTACAGAACTGATGGAACGCAGCGCTCTAGCAGACTCCCCTAAACTTGAGAAGTTTCATCAGGTGTAGGTTTCCAGCTGAGTACCCTGCTCCTGCAGTCCCGATCAGTTCAACAAACATTGAACAGTTTGCCCACCCTGGATTGGATGTCATTGCTCTGTCCCAGCGTGTGCTCTAATCCTTACCATTAAATAAGATGCACTTACTCTTCCATCGCGTCCCCTTAAATAAGGAGAGACTGAAGATCCCCAAATGCCCCAAAGTTATCCTCCAAAGACAATGTTGTTGATGACTTATACTAGATCAATCACCACTGAAGGTCGCCTGTCCTATTTGGCGATATTTGCTCAGTAACTAATAAAGATCAGCCTGCAGTTATTTATATTAGGTTATCATCTCTCCAGGGTGAAGCTTAATCCATTTTGCAATGTTTTTCCCAACAAGACAACATGAGTTTCTTCGTCTGAAAATGAATTAAGTGCACGGCTTCTAAATATGGGATCTGACATTGTTCTTGTTACAAAAAGCAATTTATTCCCCAAAAGGCTTACACTTCAAAGGTTATATAAAAAGGTTCAAATATCAATGCTATCCATTTTTCAATTACTGGGCTTCCTAACACCACTAGCTTTTGGACAGATAAGCAGTGGTATCAGCTTTCTTATTCACCATCTTATAGGTTTCCAATTCCACCGCACAGAGAAGCAAATTTATTGTAATACATTTAGCTGCTTTGGAAACAGGAGTATCCGGACTGTTTCCTCCAAGACTATAGAAGGTATCAAATAGCATCTTAAAGGGATATTTATGAAGTGCTAGATACTAATGATTGCAATTGTAGATAGAGCTTCAAGTGTCTACCTATAAACAGGCTCATAGAAAAAAAAAAAGAGGGTCAGGTGACTGGAGGGAAGGTATTTTCATCGTATGAAAATTGAGGAGCCATGAAAACAATCTAAGCATCTCCTAACAGATAGTCTATAGACATGTTGTTTCTCTATGAGGGGAGGAAGAACCTGCTCGTCTTCTGTTGTGCCCTCAGACAAAAGAAAATCATGTTGCTCATATTTTCTTTCTGACAATTATAAAGAAAACTTTGGACTATGTGTGAAGGATTATTTGGTAAAAGAAACAATGCCCAATACTCAAAAAAATATATATTTTTTTTTATTGCCAACCCAGGTGTGTCATACAAGATTTTTCACATTTGAGCAACAAAGACAGAAAATTCAAATTCATATATTTGTGTAGATTCTTCTCAGTGACAAAACTCTTTTTAAAGCTTACAGAGATAAGCTTAATTCATCTTAGAGATACTAATAATATGGCTTCATAATGGCCAAAGTAGGGAGGTAGGTGCTGGGCTGGTCGTCCCATTAGCAGGGAAGTCACACAACCACAGGGTGGTTTTGCTCACTGCTGGACTTGCAGTGGACCTCCTAGGGGGCCAAATGTCCAGTGTTGGGCCCTGGCCACACTGTGCTAGGCCTTAGCTCAGGGGGACACATCCTGATGCCACCTGTGTGGTTAGTTCTCCAGTGCAGGAAAGCAACATCTGTAAGTGAATTATTACATAGTTATATGGACCCACAAGTTGAGTTGATTCAGTCAGATGAATCTACCTGGAGCACAGACTGGACATGGTAGATGTGCCTGACCATGACCTGACCACTGCTGAGGAAGTAGTCAGTTTTGAATACCATTACATGGTTTCCATAAACTCCCACCAGTTAAGCTGTCAACAATGACTGGCAATGTCTTCTTATTTGACAACCTCCCTGCTATCGGCTAGAACAAATTGCCCAGAAACAAGAATTTATAAACATGCTACATGTATATTACTAACTGATCCATTTCAAGCACATAGCATATTTGTCAGTGTCTATGTGCAGTTGAATTTGAGGCCTAATGAAGCAAGAATTACAAGATGTCTGAAGGAAACATCAGGCCCTGGTCTCAAGGCTTGGAAAAGTCAGGAGTATCATTTCTGGTTCCTCTGCGCAGAATCCTGAAGGAAAGCAGGAACCAGAGGGATCCAGGACCCAGCTTTACAAGGACCACCTCTCCTCCATTCCCACATGTCCCCTGTAGCAAGTCTTCCACATTTCCACGTCAGGGTGAGCTCATCAACTCAAAAGTTGACTTTCCATGCATGTACTGTATTCCGGAAAGCACATGCCCCAATCTCTATGGGTGCACAAGAGAGGCCTTCTGAGTTTCAACATCCCTCCTGCTTCAGCTTGGATGGCCTCTCTGTCTTCACAGAAAATTTCATTACTGGGCATTTTTATCATGTGCTACATGGAGTCTCTAAGAACAACTTGCTTTGTATTGGTTATTGACTAGACACTCCAAAGAGATTAATGATGAAAAAAATACAATACACTTCAATTAACATTTTGATGGAAAAAAGGCCAATTTCTACAGATGATAGCATGGAATCAGTGGTGCCTGTTTTCTGAGCTGAATTCTGTTTATGTGATGATAGTTCTGGTGATGATTACTAGTATCTAGATAGCACTCACTGTAAGTCACACATTATTTTAAGTGTTTTTATATATTAATTCACAGGTTTCTCACAACTTTCTTGTAGAGTCTACAAGATGGGAACTGTTATCCCCCATTTTATAGGTGAGCAAACTAAGCCAAGGGGAAGACCTAGCCTTGTAATATATAATTAGTTCGACCGATGTATCAGAGGGAGTTATAAGTAGTTTTCTCTACATCCTTTGAGATTGCTAAAGAACATGTAATGTAAGAATATCTTGTATGTCTGGTGGTGGGGCCTTTGGGAGTTGTTCATGGGGAGTTGGCCTGGATTATCGTCAGTGGCTCATTCCACGACATCAAACCCATCTCTCACTCCAAGCCCCACACTTTGACCGTGACTCTCTACTTTTGATTATTAATTCCTAGCAGTGTGTAGACACGGGGTGATTCACACTTCTGCTGGATTCACACTTCTGCTGGGGCACAACAGTCTATAATAATCAAGGCCATCTGCTCTCATGCAGAATAAAATCAAGTGACTCAGAGGAAAAGTTTCCACATTGCCACCATGGAGTATTCATGAATGTGGGTCCTCAGGCCCACCATGGAGATTGAGAATTATTCTCTGAAAAACCACAAAAATAGGAAGTGTAGACAGTTGATGTGATCATCTACACTTTTTATCTAAAGGTTAGAGTGTACAAAAAATTGTGTATATCAGCAAGTTGTGCTTAAATCTGACAGGTATGCTGATGATTTTCTAATTGCACATTTGCGTATTTTCAGGCTAGCACAAGATGCTCGTGGCTGAGACACTCTGGGAGAGAGTAGAGTGACGGGAACACCGCTCCCTCACAAGACATCTAACGATGGCAGCGAGCCTTACAGTGCTCACACTCAGATCCCAAACAGAAACCTGGAATCCCAGCTGTATCTACAGCTTTATCTTAATTAGTATCTCACATCACCACCTATTGATGAAAACAATTTCAATGTCACTGGTATGATTTTTTTCTTAAAATATTTAAGAAGAATATATTTTTAATTGCCATTCCATTTCTAGTGTAAAATTATATCATCTAGAGTCATTACAGAGTTAATTTAGTGTTTTAACAATATTTGCTTTGTGCTTTTTGTCATCAACATGTAGAGAGCAACAAAGACAAAAGAAAAAAAATATTTGGCATTTCCTACAAAGGTTGCCTTTCTTCTACAGATATCTTTAGGAAGACTAGTACACTAGTCTAAATTAGTTTTTTCCTTCCTTTCTCTGCTGGTAATTAGCACTGGGGAGTGGGTGTGAGTTAACTATTAATAGTTGAGAGGTAAACCTGAATTTTGAAAACAACACATTTGCAGACACAGTAAAAACCTGATTCTTGCACTTATTTGAAGAACGTATCAGTGAATGGAAATTTCCAACTGTGTGAGACGACTGAACGACCGTGTTTTCCCAGCTGACGTTCATTTATGTTGCACACTGCTGTATACCTGCATTGTTGTCTAACCGTGTTAATTTCTTCTAACCATAAGGGGTACAGGCAAAGAACTTTTCATATGTCCCTGAGCCATCAGGCACTGTCTACATTTACAGAAGTTGTTTTTGCACTCGGCGTTTAACCCAAGCGCTGCTGCCTAGTGGGATGTTAACAGGAAGCACAACCAGTGTGTGCAGCCGGGAAGAACTCCTCACTCCTCGTCCTGCTAGCCGAGGCGGCCAGAAATGTTATTTCTCTTGGTACACATGGTGAGGGATAAGGGGAAAGAACACAGGACTTCCCGGGGAAGGCCGCCAATGCACTCCTCACACACGCACATGCACACTTATGCACATGCGGGGGTGTTCATACTACTCTCCCCTGCCAGCCCTCCCCACTCTTTGTACACTGAGCATTTGCCAGAAGTGCTTTTTAAATATTATTGTTATTATTGTTTTGAGGAGGGGTCTCACTCTGTCACCCTGACTGGAGTGCAGTGGCGTGATCATGGCTCACCATGGTCTTGACCTCCTGGGCTCAGGTGATCCTTCCATTGCAGTCTCCAGAGTAGCTGGGACTACAGCTGGGATTAGTCA
>CAUYQG010090820.1:0-16124 GCA_963574415.1 Tarsius wallacei | reverse complement strand
CCAGGCTTTCCCCTTGCTCGTTTCTGCCTCCTGACTGACACCGATGCTTCCCATGTGGCCCTGGATGGCAAGGCATGCCTCTTCCTCTAGGAAAATGTAAGTGACTATCATCTTCCTTCAATGGCATCATCCTCTCCTTGTGTTTACTCAATCACTTCCATAACTTAAAATCCTATGAGTACAACTGAGACAGCTAAGTACCGTTCTAACACTCTGCATAGGTAAATTCACTTAATGTTCACAACTGTCTGAGGTGTATATCACTCTTATCTTCATTCTAACAAGGGGGACATGAAGCTGCAGAGAGGTAGGTCCCTTGCACAAGGTCCCGTGAGTGAGCGGCAGAGCTAGGAGGATGCAAACCCAGTAAGCCTGGTGTCAGCCTATCTGTGATCTCCTGACAGACTGTATGGCCTCTCGAGGAAGCTGGAGTGTGTTATGTGCATAAGATGCAAATCCCTGGCATTCTTCTCCCCTCTACAGGCCTCTTGCAAGGATGGCCCTTCTTGTTTGAAATCCTGCCTTCAATTAGTTTTTAGAATGAGGAACAGACCTAGCTAGGCCTGAAAACATCACTGTCCTGCCCACAGTTGGTTGCGGGAGTTATATATATATTATATAAATAATATGTATATGTATATAAACATTTAGGTAAAAGTGGCTAGAACTCAGATCACAAAAATGGCAATCCTTATTCTTTGTTTATTGTATTTGTTTTTTGACAAGAACATAGCACCAGTACTGAACAGATTAGAGCACAGTCCTTTGACCTGCCTTAGAATTGTAAGCCAATTGCAAGCCACCTAGTCTTTCTAGGGATGGCACTAGAAGCTGGAGACAACCTCAAGGACCAGGACAGGGATGGGTCATAGGACTTGCCAAGAGCCATGTAGGTGATAGGGAGTCAATTTCTCTCTCTTCCTCAAGCTTGAAAAATGGAATCCACTGGGCTCAGTAGCTCAGCCTGAAATCCTGCGCCTTGGGAGGTTGAGGTGAGTGAATTGCCTGAGCCCGCGGGTTCGAGACCCGCCTGGGCAACTTGGTGAGACCTCATCACTACAATAAATCAAAAAGTTAGCCGGGCATGGTAGCGCGCGCCTGTAGTTCCAGCTACTTGGAAGGCTGAGGCGGAAGGATCGCTGGAACCCAGCAGGTCGAGGCTGCGGTGGCCGAGAGCGGCCACTGCACTCCAGTCTGGGCGACAGAGTGAGACTCCAAATCAAAAAAATAAAAATTAAAAATTAAAAAAAAGAAAAATAAATAGAAAAAAGAAAAATGGAATCCTCTAATTGATTGCCCAGTGGCTACATGTTAACATAGACAGTCATTTAGGTTTTGCTATATGTTGAGCAAAAATTGTAATGATACTAATAAAACTTAAAATTGACATTTGACAAACATTACTCTTTTCTTTCTTTCTTTCTTTTATTTTTTGGAGGGGGATCAGGAGTCTTACTCTTTTGCTCAATCTGGAATGCAGTGGTGTGATCATGGCTCATTGCAGCTTTGACCTCCTGGGCTCAGGTGATCCTCCCTCTTCAGCCTCCTGAGTTGCTGGGACTACAGGCATGCAACACCATGGCCTGACTAATTTTTTACTTTTTGTAGAGACAAATCTTGCTATGTTACCCAGGTTCAAGCAATCGTCCTACCTCCCAAGGTGCTGGGTTTATAGGTGTGAGCCACTGTGCCTGGCTATTTTCTTTTCAATGACTGCCTTGGACAAATTCCCAGTAATAAGATTGAATTAAAGACAATTAATATTGTTCTCATTACGTTTTAACCTCCATATTGCTTCTCCCAACTTTTATCTTCTTAAACATTACTCTGATTATTTTCTATGTAGTGGAAACATACAAAGATTTTTAAAATCCAAGCTCTGCAGTGTGACATGGTAGCATCCTTCATGGCTTCCCCTGGAATCTTCATGATTCTGCCACTGCCTGTATATTCTCTGCTGCCCCATCTTTGCATATGACATTTTCTCTGCCTGGAAAATTTCCCCTTTCTACTCTGCATGGCAAATTTATCCATACTCTCTGGGATCCTACTCACTGCGCTTGGGAAGTATTTCTCAACCCACCCCTATCATCGCTGGAGGCTTCCTCCTCTGTGTTCCCTTTGTGCTATCATCATTCTATACACTTGCACAGAAAAATGAGGTTCTCAGACTTATTTTCCCTTTGTCTCTGGAACCTAGCCACTGCGTGGTATGTGATCGAAGGTATTCAGTTTTAAAGTGCTTTCTTTAAAAGTTATTTTGGGCAAATCTCTGCCTTTCTGAGCCTCAGTTTCCTCCTCTGTAAAATACAAATAATAATATCTACCTCATGAAGCTATGAGCAAGCCAAACCCAACGACTTGTATAAATACACTTTGCAAGCCTTACATTTCTGTAGCATTTAACTTTTGATTCTAAAGTGACCTATTTCCAACTATTCATTCTTTATGCATCAGTCTAACACCTGCAAAATAGTAGACTCTTACCAAAGCTTCTTGGATTATATCCAATTGGGAACATATTCTGCATTGGTCAAGCTGCTCACTGAGATGAACACAAATTATCTGGATCGTTTGAATGAGCAAGATGTCAAAATAGCTCTTTCCTTTTCCATCCGCCCTCCTCCGCCCCTGCAAGTTCTCTTTTCTCCGCTTGATGGCAGCATTACTCAAATCAGTAACAAGAATTTACACCGGGGGCTCTCCTGCATTTTCCAAATGAAGTCGGCAAAATGTCCTTCACCAACTGGAATATTTCCAAATTCCCAAATATGTGCTTCCTTTTAGAGCAAGGCAATAGAGACAACACAGTCACAAGCCGGGAAAGAACGGCTTTCATTTCTATCAAACCACAGTCTGGGACTTTCTTCATTTTTTAAAAATTTAAGTCTGTTAAACTAATAAAGGGGAATCATTAATTCTATTCTACTAAAGAAATCTTGATACTAAAAGACAATCTGTCATTCAACTGGAGACTTTAATATATTATTTATTAGCAGTTTTGATCACAATAGAGGACAAATAGTTAATTTCCACATTCCTAAAAAGATCCTGCAAGTAGCAGAGGAGGGAAAACGTAAATGAAAATGCATTTGCTGCGCCTCATTCTAGGATAGTCAGCTACAAATGAAAATGCAAAGGTGGATTCTAATACTGGATGAACTTCTCACTCCTGGTGGGATCACTCATCTTCAGACGTCATCTTTTTCACCCTAAAATGAGGTTTTGAGGTGATGCTTTTTTAAAAAAATCAGCTTTAATGAGTCATTACTTACACTTAATCGTATATATGAATAATGTTTAAGTGCAATTTGATGAGTTCTGAAAATGTATGTAGTTTTGTAACCACTACCATCTTTGTATTCCATTTCCACAGCCACAGACATTTTTACCTGCTGTTTTGTAGACAATCTCCTTCCTCCATCCCTGGCTCCTGGAAAATACAGACCTGATTTTTTTTTTTTTTCATTTTTTATTTTAAAGAGGTGGGGTACAATTCAGGGTTAGGTATACAAATTGTTCATTACGCAGGTACCTTTGCAGACCTGATTTTTATCACTACAGTTTTGTTATTTCAAAAACTTCATGTCATGCTTCTTTCATTTAGCATCATGTTTTTGAGATTCATCAACGTTCTGTGTATCAGTGATTTGTTTATTTGTATTGCTGAAGAGTATGCCTCTGTATGAATGTATCACATTTTTTTCATCTATTTCTTGGCTGATGAGCATTTGAGCTGTTTCCAATTTTTTCGGTTATTAGTCATAAATCCACCATGAAGACTCATATACAAGTCTTTATGTGAACATGTGTTTTCATTTGTCTTGAATAAATACATAGAAGTGAGAATGCTGGGTTAGATGGTAAGTGAATGTTTTTGTTTTTGTTTTATAGAGATGGGATCTCATTATGTTACCCAGGCTGGTCTTGGACTCCTGGCCTCAAGCAATCCTTCTTTCTCAGTCTCCAAAAGCACTGGGGTTACAGGCCTGAGCCACTGCACCTGCCCCCTGCATGTTTGGTTTTGTAAGAAACTGCAATAATCAACGTTTGTATACCTAACCCTTTATAATTTTAAAAAATGGGGAAAAAAAAAAAGAAAGAAACTGCAAACTGTTTTCTAAAGTGGCTATCCCACTTCTTATTCCCACTGGCAATGTATGAGTTTTAGCTGGCAATACGTGGTATTGTCAGTCTTTTTAATTTTAGCCATTCCAGTGAGTATATAGAGTCATATAATATGACTTTAATTTGCATTTCCATAATTACTAATGGTGCTGAGCATCTTTTATTGTATTTATTTTCCTTCTTTATATGTTTTTTGATCAAATAAGATATCTTCAAATCTTTTACCCACTTTTAAAATTCGATTTTCTTATTACTACTATTTTATATATTCCTGGATAAATGTCCTTTATCAGATATGTTTTTTCAAATATTCCTTCCAGACTGTGGCCTGCTTTTTTAGTGTTTTAATAGTGTCATTTGCAAAGTGAAACCCCTAGTACATGTACGAACACTCAGATTCCTCAGATCTCATTCTCTTCACATTCAAAATGAAGTTTTTGGGCAAATACTTTTTCTTTTCTTTAAAAATGACTTGATTGCGATATATTTCACAAACCCTGAAACTCACCCTTACATTAAGGTGTACAAATTCCGTGGCTTTTAGTATAGTTACAGAGTTATGCAACCATCAGCACTATGTAATTTCAGAATATGTTCATCACTCCAAAAAGAAGCAATCATTCCTCACCCCATTCTCTGTCAGCACTGAACAATCATGAATCTGCTTTCTATCTCCATGGATTTGCCTGTTCGGGGCATTTAATATAAAAGGAATCATATAATATTTGGAATTTTGTGTCTAGCTTCTTTCACCTAGCATAATTTTTGTTTGTTTGTTTTTGAGTTGGAATCTCACTCCATCACCCAGGTTGAAGTACAGTGGCATGCTCATGGCCCCTCCAGTGTCGACCTGCTAGGCTCCATCATCCTTCCGCCTCCGCCTCCCAAGTAGCCAGAACTACAGGCGCATGCTACCACGCCCAACTAATTTTTTATTTATTGTAGAGACAAGGTCTTACCAAGTTGCCCAGGCTGGTCTCAAGCCCGCAGGTTCAGGCAATCCACTTGCCTCAGCCTCCCAAAGTGCTGGGATTGCAGGCTGAACCACCGAACCCAGCCGCATAATGTTTTCAAGGTTCATCCGTGTTGCAGCATGTATCAGTATTTTCTTCTTTTTCATTGCTGAGTAATATTCCATTGTATGGATATATCACATTTTATTTCCCCATCCATCAATTGATAGCCATTTGGGTCATCTCCACTTTTTGGTTATTACGAATAATGCTGCTATGAACATTAGCATACATTTTGTATGGACACATTTTAAATTCTCATAGATAGGGACCCAAAAATAGAATTGCTGGGTCATATGGTAACTATGTTTAACATTTTGAGGAAATATCAAATTGTTTTCCACAGTGGCTGCCCATTTTTCATTCCCTTAAGCAAGGTATGGTAGTCCCATTTCTCCACATCTTCTCTAATCCTTGTTGATGTCCATATTTTTAAAAAAAAATTATAGCTATCCTAGTGAGTATAAAGTGGTCTCTTGTGGTTTTGATTTGCATTTCTCTAATGATGAAACTGAGCATCTTTTCATGTGCTTATTGGTCATTTGTATTCATTCCTTAGAGAAATATCTATTCAAATCAGTTGCTCGCTTTTATTTATTTATTTATTTATTTATTTATTTATTTATTTATTTATTTATTGAGTTGGAGTCTCACTCTGTTGCCCAGGCTGGTGTGCAGTGGCACACTCACGGCCACCCACATTGACCTGCTGGACTCTGGTCATCCTTCCACCTCTGCCTTCCAAGTAACCAGAACTATAGGCACGTGCTACCATGCCTGGCTAATCTTTTGATATACTGTAGAGACGAGGTCTCACCAAGTTGCCCAGGCTGGTCTTGAACCCGCAGACTCAGGCAATCCCCTCACCTCAGCCTCCCAAAGTGCTGGGATTACAGGCTGAGCCACTGAGCCCGACCCCTTTGCTCGCTTTTAAATTGAGTTGGTTGCAAGTTGGTTCATTGTTGGGTTGCAAGAGTTATGTATATATTCTGGGTATAACTCCTTTAATACATAATTTGCAAACATTTCTCCCATCCTGTTGATTACCTTTGCATTTTCTTGATGATGTCCTCTGGCACAAAATTTTTTAATTTAGATAAATTCCAATTTATCAGTGTATTCTTTAGATGCCTTTTATGTCATATTTAAGAAACCATTGCCTAGTGCAAGGCTACCAAGATTTACACTTATGTTTTCTTCTAAGAACTTTGTAGTTTTAGCTGTTAAATTTAAGTATTTGATCTATTTTGAGTTAAATTTTGTATATGCTATGAAGTGAGAATCCCCCTTCTTCCTTTTGTATGTGGATATCAGTTGTCTCAATATCATTTGATGAAAATTAATTCACTCATTCTTCATTAAACTGGTTCAACACCTTTGTCAAACATCACCTGACCATAAATAGAATGGTTTATTTCTAGATTCTTAATTCTATTTCATTGATCTGTATATGTTGTCTTATGCCAGTTCCACACTGTCTTGACTATTATGGTTTTGCAGTAAGTTTCGAAATCACAAAGTATGAGTTCTCCAGTTTTGTTCTCCTTCAGAGTTGCTTTGAATGGGTGATGTTTTTAGGATTCTTTCAACTCCAAATTCTGTGAGGCTAGAGCACTTAAGGACAATTTATAATGTCCCTAAGACTTACATATGCATCTCATTTAATCACCTCAAAACAATTATGTTTTTGGCATCTATTATGTGCCAAGAATTGCAGATACAAATTCTGGAAATGCCAAGATGCAGCATGATCCCTGTTCTCACACATGAGGGAATTGAGGCTCGGAAAGGTGAGATAACTCTTCCAAATAGCCAAGGAAAATTACAATCCAGTTCTTTTAACTCCAAGTCTTGTAGTGTTTCTATTACGGCAAGACTGATCAGTTGATTCATTTTGGATAGCTCTCCAACTTCTGCTACACTTTCTCTCTGACCTGGGCTAGGTGAGTGGCCACCTGAATGGCATGAGGGCAAGGATAAACACTGAATCTTACAGCGTTCTCCATTAGACAGTAGATCATTTAATCATTTATTCATTTAAAGAATACTTACTAAGGGCCTACTGTGTGCCAAGAATTAATGATATAATCAAGACTAGACAATGCCATTGCCTTCAGGGGGTTCACTTTCTTGCATGAGAGACATGCAATAAAGGATCTCCCGGCTGGGCTCAGTGGCTCAGCCTGTAATCCCAGTGCTTTGGGAGGCCGAGGTGAGTGGATTGTCTAAGCATGAGGGTTCGAGACCTACCTAGGCAACTTGACGAGACCTCATCTCTACGATAAATAAAAAAAAAATCAGCCGGGCGTGGTAGCACGTGCCTGTAATTCCGGCTACTCGGAAGGCTGAGGCGGAAGGATCGCTGGAGCCCAGCAGGTCGAGGGCGATGGAGTGAGACTGCAACTCAAAAAAAAAATAAAATAAAAAGGATTTCCCGGCCGGGCACCGTGGCTCACGCCTATAATCCCAGCACTTTGGGAGGCCGAGGTGAGAGGATTGCCTGAGTCCACAGGTTCAAGACCAGCCTGGGCAACTTGGCGAGACCTCATCTCTACAATAAATCTTTTAAAACTAGTCAGGCATGGTGGCGTGTGCCTGTAGTTCCAGCTACTTGGAAGGCTGAGGCAGAAGGATCACCTGAGCCCAGCAAGTCAAGGCTGCGGTGGCCATAAGCGAGCCACTGCACACCAGTCTGGGCGACAGAGTAAGACTCCAACTCAAAAACCAAACAAAAAAACTAAATGAATAAATAAGGATTTCCCAAATAATACAATAATTACAGCAGATATAATTGCAGATTGCTATACAGAAAAGGAAAATGTGCCGTAATTGAGAATATCAGATATGACTACTTTAGACTGAGGTTTTACAGAAAGCCTCTTTGAAGAACTTCTGTCAAGTCATGAAGAATTAAAGGGAACTTGCCCTATTGAGAGCATTCCAAGCAGAGAAAGTACAACAGCAAAGTCCCCGAGGCAAGAAAGAGCTAAGTGTCCTCTAAGAATAGACAGAAAGCCAACGTGACTAGAGTGTATGTACTAAGAAAAGGTAAGCAGACAATATGTTGCAGGGCATTTTAGGTTACTCAAAAGCTGATTTACCCAATGTCCAATGGGAAACCATCAAAGAATTTTAAACTAAAGACTGTCGTGATCTGATTTATATTTTTAAAAGCTCACTCTGGCTGATGTGTATAGATTGGATTTAGTGTATAAGGTAAACAAGGGTAGTCTAGTTAGGAGGTTATTGTGGCTGTCAAAATAAAAGAAGAGTGTTTTAGACTAGAATGGAACTAGTGGAAATAAATGGAGAGAGTCAGGTGCAGTAGTGGGCACCCATAGTTCCAGCTTCTTAGAAGGTTAAGGCAGGAAGATTGCTCAAGCCCAGGAGTTCAAGACCAGCCTGGGTAACAATGTAAGATTCCCCATCTCCATTTAAAAGAAAAAGAAAAAATAATAATAAATGGAGAGAAGTGAACACTGTATATTTTGGAAGTGAAATCAACCAATTTATATGCAAGTTTCTGGCTTTAGTAACTCTCTGAATAGTGGAACCATTTGCTGTAATGAAGAGTAGGAAAGGACTAGAGAAAATAAAGGTTAAAAAAAATCAAGAATTCTATTTAGACATGTTAAGTTTGAAATGCCCAAGAGACATGCAAATGGCAATACTAATAGGTATTTAGGATAAGGGTTAGTTAGACTCTTCCAGCAAGAAAAGCAGCTGAATGAGAGGGCTTACTGGAAAGGAAAACTTGACTTCCTGAGCGTGAGCAGGTGTTACCTTGAGGAGCCCAAAGAGACAAGAACCAAGAACTAATGTTGCCATTTCAGCTCCTTTTAGCAAATATTTATTGAGTGGCCCTAGGGACCACCATGAGGCCGCTCTCAGGCATTAGAAGAGGCATGAACCTGAAGAGAGAAGATGTGGTTTAAAGTCTGGTTCCTTCAACAAAGTTTAAACTTCTTTGATCTTTGCTGAATGGTTGTGAAAACCAAATGGAATAATTCATGCGAAAGCATCAAGCTCTATAAATATAGGTTGATATTCTACTTGGTGGGAGTAGGCATTATAAGCAATCAGTATGAATAACTGTATAATATTACCTTCTAAAAACAACCAACAACTTTGGTGATGGCTTAACATTATCAGAGTAAATTGAATTTACCCTGCACAGGCCGGCTCTTGCATCACCCAGGCAAAGCAGATCAGGGCAAAGTGATACCAAAGAGACTGACTGAGTACACTGAGCTCCCATGTGGGTGAAGCAATACCCTTCAGAACCAATGAGTATCAGCAGATCTTGACCCTGATTGCATGTGACCATGACCAACAGCTTGATCGCATTGGCTGCAATCTCCTTGCCATTGCATTCCAAACGCATCAGTGTTGTCTGTACATCTCGTACCTTCTTTAAGACCCCACTTGTCAGCATTAATCTACAACCTTGGTAATACATACCCGTGATGGTTTGCCTTCCCCCACATACAATCACACAGATTTGCTGCTTCAACAAAAACAGTATTCTTTTTTCATTCCTTTACTCTACCCATGGAGAACAAATCAATTTTTCCCAAACACCATGTACTGTAATATTGCCAAAGTTTTGTTCTTACAACTGTTTCTTTGGCCTGGAACTTCCCCAGTACTCACCTTCCTGATAATCTACTATTCATAGTTATGGGCTCAGACAAATGTAAATTATCATTTATCCCTAAAATTTTAGATGGAAACCAGGTGCAGTGGCTCACTTCTGTAATCCCAGCACTCTGGGAGGCAGAAGTGAGAGGATTGCCTGAGACCAGGGGTTCGAGACCAGCCTGGGTAACTTAGTGAGACCTCATCCCTACAATAAATCAAAAAATTAGCAGGGTATGGTGGCGTGTGCCTATGGTTCCAGTTACTTAGAAGATTAGGTAGAGGAAGGAAGGCTGCGGTGGCTGTGAGTGTGCCACTGCACTCCAACCTGGGCAACACAGTGAGACTCCAACTCAAAAAAAAAAAAAGAAAAAAAAAAGGGCCAGGCTCCGTGGCTCAGCCTGTAATCCCAGCACTTTGGGAGGCCGAGACAAGTGGATCGCCTGAGCCCACGGGTTTGAGACCAGCCTGGGCAACTTGGCAAGACCTCATCTCTACAATAAATAAAAAAAATTAGCTGGGTTTGGTAGTGTGTGCCTGTAGTTCCGGCTACTTGGAAGGCTGAGGTGGAAGAAGGCTATGGGAGCCCAGCAGGTCGACTCTGGGGTGGCCATGAGTGTGCCACTGCACTCTAGCCTGGGTGACAGAGTGAGACTCCAACTCAAAAAAAAAGCTAGATGAAATCCATCACATCCTCATCTATATTTTAACTTCACTCTATTTATAATTCAATATTCTCATTCAACCAACGTTTATAGAATGCCTGCTGAATGTCAGGACTCTTTAAGATGCAAATGACAGAAACTCAATCCAAGTAGCTTAAACAAACTATCTCACCATGTTTTCATCCTCACCCATATTTCCATTTCACTCTGTTTTTAATTCGATATACTTATTCAACAAACATGTATAGTACCCCGCTGAATGTCAAGACTCTTACGATGCAAATAACAAACACTTAAATCCAAGTAGCTTCAACAAATTAACGCACCTAACTAAAAAGTGTGAAGAAAAACATGATGAAATCCAGATATTTAAATGTTATTTAAACAATGTTTTTCGTATCCATCACTCTGATACAGGCTGAGGATGAGTTCCCTAGAAATAGGGCCTAAAATAGGGATGCTGCTGACAGTGATTTATTGAGGGAACACTGTCAGGAAGAGATGCATGAGGAAAGAAGGACAGGACATGGGAAAAAAGCCAAGCAATGATGCCGTCTCAGCTGGAGACTAGTTTCAGTGGCATTCCACGGGAAGATCTGGAGCACAAATTGCTCTGAAGAGTTTATCTCACCTTGAAGCAAAAGGGTCTGCCTTTCACACTTGGTGCCAGTCAGTCCAGAGCTGAGTGCTGGGGGACCAGTAAGTGCTATGCTAATCTTCCTGGCAAAGGAAAGCTAGCTGGGGCACCAATGGCATCTATGTGGCAGCCATGATGGCTGCTGGCAGACCAAAATTCACGTGCATCTCCAAAGGAAAGAGTCTACCGTTCAAAGCTCTGACTTAACAGCTCCAGGGAGAGCTCTGATGGGAGCCAACTGTTTTGCAAGACAGATGAGGTCAGAGCCAATCAAACCACACAAATTGGAGTCTTCACTGGAAAGAGGGTTCTTTCAGCAAAAAAAAAAAAAAAAAAAAAAAGGAGAAGAAGGATGGGTAGGCAAAGGCAAATGTCCACTCTATCTACCGTGTATCAGGCACTCCTAGAGGTACAAAAAATGCATGTCTCTGCTTTTAAGAAACACATTAGCCTTGTTTAATGCAAGACAGACCAACAAGAAACTGCAACGAAGTCAGATATATGTTTTAAGAGAGGGAGTATAGATTGCTATGAGTGCATCATATCGGAGGGGTCACCCCACTCATCTGAACCACCTGTATTTTATCCAGCTTTGTTTCTCCAGTGGCCAGTTAGTACCATGATTATTTTAAGTGCTCAGTAAATGAGTACATTCAGTTTGATGTGTGGATTTAGGAGTCTGAGGAGGCAGTCACCCTCTCTGGGGGCTGCCTTTTCAGTCAGTTTATGACCCATTCTAGAAAATCACTCACTTCTTTATGGCTACATCACAGTTTTAAGTAGAACTATTATTATATCTGGCTTCTTGGCTATTCCCAAATTCTAAAACGATTTTCAAAGGGCTGACCAGCCAACTTTGAGAATATTTAATTTCTCTTAGTTTAATTTAACATATAATTCATTGATTATCAACTTTGTGCTCATAGAATGTCAAGTGTTGCAAAAGATAAAAATGAATGAGCCTTCGTGCCAGAAAGCAAGAATTTAGGACTGCTGCCCAGTAGGGAGAAATGGAATGATCTATAATGGTGAGGAAAGCAAATGCATTTTCTGGAGAGCTTCTGGGGGAATGGCAGGTTTTTAAATGTGCACTTGATTATATTCAGTGAGTAGCACTGAACCTTAGGCCAGGAGGACATAAACTCAGCGTCAGAAGCCTTTACCCGGGTGCCCTGAAGACAGGAGCAGCAAAGTACCCCTGACTTTTATCTCTTTCTTACCTTTCATAACTAGTTCCACCTACACATCAAATCTGCATAGCACCATCCTGGTTAAGTCACCTTCATATCTCACCTGGGAGAGCCTCCTCACTGGTCTTCTAGATTCTATCCACTGTGTCGTTTCTATCCATTCTCCATACAGTAGGCTGAGTCATTTTTGGAAATTGTAAATGGAATCACATATGCCAATCCTCAACTCTGCCCTGTTTAGAATCCTGTCTAGCTGGGTGCATGGTTCACACCTATAATCTCAGCACTTTGGGAGGCCGAGGCGAGAGGATTGCCTGAGCCCAGGGATTCAAGACCAGCCTGGGCAAGTTGGCGAGACCTCATCTCTACAATAAATCACAAAAACTAGCCGGGCAGGGTGGTATGCATCTGTAGTTCCAGCTACTTGGAAGGCTGAGGCAGAAGGATCGCCTGAGTCCAGCAGGTCGAGGCTGCAGTGGCTGTGAGTGTGCCACTGCACTCCAGCCTAGGCGACAGAGTGAGACTACTACTCAAAAAAAAAAAAAAAAATTAAATTAAATCAAATAAATAAAAAAAATAAAATCCTGTCTGGCTTCCCCATTATATTCAGTATAAAATCCAGAACTGGCCGGGCTCGGTGGCTCAGCCTGCAATCCCAGCACTTTGGGAGGCCAAGGTGAGTGGATTGCCTGAGCCCGCGGGTTCGAGACCTGCCTGGGCAACTTGGCGAGACCTTATCTCTACAATAAATCAAAAATTAGCCGGGTGTGGTAGCGCGCGCCTGTAGTTCCAGCTACTTGGAAGGCTGAGGCGGAAGGATCGTCAGAGCCCAGCAGGTTGAGGCTGCAGTGGCTGGGAGCGGCCACTGCACTCCAGTCTAGGTGACAGAGTGAGACTACGACTCAAAAAAAAAAAAAAAAATCCAGACCTTTCACAGTGTCCTGCAGCTTCCCCTCTCTCCTGCCTTATTATTAAACACCTTCCTTTAGTTCTGAGCACACTGGAGGGGTAAGGCCTCCACACACTACCTCCTCTGCATAACTGACTCCATTTCAGCATTCAGTCTGGATTTGAATGGCAACACTGCAGAGAGGCCCTTCCTGAGACATTACTGAAAGAGGATATCATCCCCTCCCCATGTGTCTCTGTTCTCCATCACAGCATCAAATAGAGTTCGTCCGTGTTGCTTACCACAATTTGCATTTAAGTACTCTTGTGTTTGCTGCCTGTATTCTCTACTAGCCTGCTATTCCAGGAGGACAAGGAGCATGTCTGTTTCATTTTCCAGTAGTGTATTCATTACCTGGTTCAGTGCCTTGCATTTAATAAATATTCAATAAAGATTTTAGTTAATTCATCTATTTACTCAAGAATATACATACATACATATGTGTGTGTATAGATAGATAGGTAGATGATAGATAGATAGATGGATGGATGGATGGATAGATAGATAGATAGATAGATAGATAGATAGATAGATAGATAGATATATGAGAGAGAGAGTGCAAGTATGAATGCAGTAGCAGGATCATAGCTCACTGTAACCTCAAACTCCCAGGCTCACGTGATCCTCTTGCCTTAGCCTCCCAAAGCTAGGACTAGGCTAGGCTAGGACAATAGATACATGCTACCACATCTGCTAATTTTTTTATTTTTTGTAAAGACAGAGTTTCACAGGCTGATCTTGGACTCCTGACCTCAAGTGATCCTTCTGCCACAGCCTCTCAAAGTGTTGGGATTAGCCATAAGCATGGCATCTGGCCTCCTCAAGAATATTTTAAGCCCTAAATTTTTAAAAATTAAATAAGGTGGCATTATTCAAACAATTCATGAGACTGCAGTTGCAACAATGTTATACAACAATGGGGGAGGGCGGTTTGAGTACAATGTTATTTTTTATTTTTATCTTTTAACTTTTAAATGTTTTTACTTTAAAGATGTGGGGTACAATTCAGGGTTAGGTGTACAAATGTTCATTATGCAGGTACCCTTGTGGTGAGGTGTGCCTCCTCTTCTCCAGGCAGATTCCCACCACCCTGCCCCCCCACCACAGTTTCCCGCTCCTACCCATCCTTTTTTTATAGTATTGCGATAGGCGTTCAAGATCCACTTATGAGTGAGAATATATGACACTCAGTTCTTTGTTTCTGTGAAAGATCACTCAGTATTATAGACTCTAAGTCCATCCAGGTTGCTGTGAAGTTCATGATTTTGTTCTTTATGGCTGTATAATATTCCATTGTGTATATGTATCAGTCTTCAGTTATTCAGTCTTCTTTTGATGGGCAGCACAGTTGGTTCCATGTTCTAGCTATTGTGAACAATGCTGCAATAAACATATGTGTGCAGGTATCTTTTTTATAGAGTGATTTGAGTTCTTCCAGGTATATTCCCAGTAGGGGGATTGCGGAGTCGTTTGGAAGGTCGATTTTTAGATCTTTTAGGAATCACCACACTGTTTTCCACAGAGGCTGTACTGGTTTACACTTCCACCAACAGTGTGGAAGTGTTCCCTTTTCACTACATCCTCTCTAGCATCTGTTGATTTTTGAGTTATTGATGATGGCCATCCTGACTGGAGTGAGGTGATATCTCAGTGCAGTTTTAATTTGCATTTCTTTGATCACTAGTGAGGCTGAGCATTTTTTCATGTATCTGTTGGCTGCCAGTATATCTTCTTTTGAGAACTGTCTATTTATATCTTTGGCCCACTTTGTAATGGAGCTGTTTGTTTTTTTCTTTTCAGTATGTTTGAGTTCCTTGTAGATCCTAGATGTTAGGCTTTTGTCAGACATACAGTTGGCAAATATTTTTTACCAGTCTGTGGGCTGTCTTGCTCTCTTGATGGTTTCTTTGGCTTTGCAGAAACTTGTCAGTTTGATGAGGTCCCACTTGTCTATCTTATCTCTTATGGCATGGGCACTTGGAGTTTTGATCAGGAATTGCTTGCCAGTTCCAATTTCCATAGGGTGTCTCCTGTGTTTTCTAAGGTTCTTATAGTTTGAGGTTTTACATTTAGGTCTTTGATCCATTTAGAGTTTATTTTTGTGTATGGTGATAGGTAGGGGTCTTGTTTTAATCTTCTGAATGTGGTCAGCCAGTTTTCCCGCACCATTTACTGAACAAGTTCTCCTCTCCCCAGTCATTGGTGGTGGAGGCTTTGTCGAAGATGAGTTGGTTGAGGAATTAAGGTTTTGCTTCTGGAATCTCTATATTCTGTTCCATTGGTCTATATGCCTGTTCTTGTCTCAGTCTTGCTGATACAAGAACTGTTTTGATTATTGTAGCTTTATAATAAAGTTTAAAGTCTGGGAGTGTGATACCTCTTGCTTTGTTTATTTGTTTGTTTGTTTGTTTTACTGAGGATTATTTTGGTGATTTGTAGTCACTTACGTGTCCATATGAATTCCTATATTGTTGTTTCCAGGTCTGAGAAGAATGCTGCTGGTAATTTAATGAGTATTGCGTTAAATCTATAGATTGCCTTGGGTAGGATGGACATCTTAACAATGTTGATTCTTCCAATCCATGAGCATGGAATATTTTTCATTTGTTTGTATCATCTTTGATTTCTTTGAGCAGTGTTTTGTAGTTTTCATTGTAAAGGTCTTTCACATCTCTGGTTAGGAAGATGCCAAGGTATTTGATTTTTTTTTCTGGCTATTGTGAATGGGATTGTGCTTTTTATTTGGGTTTCTGTTTGCTTATTGTTGGTGTATAGAAATGCAACTGTCTTTTGCACATTGATTTTATACCCTGAGACTTTGCCAAAGTCCTTTATCAGTGCAAGGAGGCTTTTGACAGATTCTCTTGGGTTTTTGAGATATAACATCATGTCGTCTGCAAAGAG
>CAUYQG010090814.1:0-11377 GCA_963574415.1 Tarsius wallacei | reverse complement strand
ACAGAAACAAAAAACTGAGTATCACATGTTCTCACTCATATAGTAGACCTTGATCACCCAACGTATTACCACAAGAAAATGATTGACAGTGGTGGGAAATGATGGGGGGGTGGGAGGGATAGGGGAAGCAATTAATGGCAGTAAATACCTGTCTGGGGATGGAGGGACACTTCTTACAAACAAGGGTGCCTGAATGAGACATATTGTGTACCTAACCCTTAAATGTACCCCTCAATATCACAATAAAAAAAGATAATAATATTAAAAAAAAAGAAAAAAAAAAAGAAAAACGGACTCATAGACCAATGGAGCAAAATAGAGAACCCAGAAATAAATCCATGTTTTTATGGGCAATTAATTTTTGAACAAAAATACCAAGAACATATATTGGAAAAAGAACAGTCTCTTTAATAAATGATGCTGGGAAAACTGAATGCTCGTGTGCACAAGAATTAAACTAGACTCCTATCTCTCAACGCATATGACAATCAACTCAAAATGAGTTACAAACCTAAAGTAAGACTTAAAATAATAGAACTACTAAAGAAAATATTGGGGACATGCTTCAGGACATTGTTCTGGGCAAAGATTTTATGAGGAAGACTTCCAAAGCACAAGAAACAAAAGCAAAAATAGACAAATGGTATTGTATAAAACTAAAAAGCTTCTGCACAGAAAAGCAAAATATCAAAAGAATGAGGAGACAACCTACAGAATGAGAGAAGATATTTACAAACTATTCATTTGACAAGAGATGATTATCCAGAATATACAAGAAATTCAAGGAACTCAATAGCAAAACAAACAAAAAAACTAATTTAGAAATGTTTGAAAGGTCTTCCGTTAAGCAGTTATGCATAAAAAGGTAAAAGGTATTTCAATAATTTCATATAAGTGGTTTTATATTTTTATGAATATGTAATTGAATTTGACACTTACAGTCTTATGAATAAAAATGTTTCAGCATGTTGGCATATTTAATTAAGGTGAATTTCCAGAATTACATAAAAAATGAATGAAAATGCCAATTTCACTTACAAGTTTACCAGCACTGTCTTGTCAATAGAGGTAGGTTTATTATGTAGCTCACTTACTTTAAAAATCTAGGACTCCTCACCTGAAAGACTCCTCCACAGGCTCTGGTATAGAAGATAGAAGAGGGGATCTAGGTAAAACCTAATTATTATTGCCTATTTCCCCCCTAAATTAGGCACCCTAAATTGCATAAATTTCATGCACCTTAAAACTTGAATCCTAGGGCTGGGCACGGTGGCACACACCTGTAATCTTAGCACTTTGGGAGGCTGAGTCAAGAGAATCACTTGAGCACAGGAGTTCAGCTTAGACATCAGAGCAAGACTTAGTCTCTACAAAAAAATTAAAAATTAACCAGGCATGATGGCACATGCCTGTAGTCCCAGTTACTTGGGAGAATGAGGCAGAAGGATCTCCCAAGCAAAGGAAATCCAGGTTACTATGAGCCATGATAGTGTCAATGCTCTCCAGCCTGGGTAACAGAGTGAGACCCTGATTTGACAAACCAAAACCAAAACCAACCTTAAATCTTCCCCGATTGTGTGGTAGGTTTCAAGATATACTCAATATCATTTATCTGCTTGTCTAACTTTGATTAGTTATATATTTCATATATTATACCTGATATTGTCCATGCTTCCTAAATGCCTGTGGGCTATCATTTGTGGGAAGGTGATAACGAGACTATTCTGAAGTTTTTTAGAATTTAAAAATGGAAGACACCTCAGTAGGATATCTCTATAAATGGAGAAAATGAGGTGAGAATTATGAACAGTGACTTGAAGCAGTTTGCTAAGCTAAAGGGTTGTTAGTGGAGTCAGAAGGCACATGGCTTCCAGTCTTCATTCTACATATCTCATGCACCCCAGTTCTCTAGGTCTTCTTTTCTTTTTTTTCTTCTCCAGAGCCTATTTTGTTTCTATCAAAGTCATCTCAATGATTTTATTTTAATTAACCTGTTGGATTTAAAGAATGAAGCTTATTATGTGCATCTCCTTTAGGAAAATATTTGATGACTCTAAAACTCATATTCTTTGAAAATTTGCTATCACTGAGTCTTAAATTCTTATAGCTACTGAATATTAATTTTTTGCAGATGAGGATTACAAATGAGAACGGATATCAGTGCAGCAAATTGCCAAAAGCTCTTTTAGAGATCATGATGAATAATGCATATTAAATTCATTTTGCATATTTCTAGAAATTACACAAATTACATTAAATAAATTGCCTATGAAGTGAGGTGTTTTGATAAAAACAGTTAATTCTCTTTTTGTTGCAGCATATAAGTGGTGTTTAAGCTAACCGTATGCAAATCTGTTGGCTTACTGTTAAATTATAAAAACCTGAGGTATTTAATAACACACTTTCTACTCATAACATCAAGGCTTTATAGCCTTAACCTTAACTATTTTTATTCTATCCTTAATTCCACTAAACTAATAATGTGTTATTTTATATACCTTCTGAAGTTATTAAATTTTTCTTATTAGATTGTGATTTTAGCAGGTTTAGAGAAAGTGGTCTTCATATTAAATATGCCTTTGACTAGAGTCAGTTCTTATTATAATTAGGTGGATAAAAGTGTGTATTCACCAAGAATCCATATGGACTGCAGAGTTTAAGTGATTGGATTCTACCTTCAAAAGTTTTAAATTCTTCTAGAGAAGAAAAAACATGTACCTGGCAAGTCAGAGATATAGGCAAGATGGATGGGAATACAAAGACAGGAGAAGTCACTTCTGGATTTAGGGGATAAATGGATATTCGGTGAAGATGTTACAAAGACATAATATTTTAGCTGAAACTTAAGTCATGGAGAAATTGTGTACATAAATAGATAAGAAAAGGAAAGAGTTTGATACAGAAGAACAGGATGAATGAAGCCTAGAGGTGAGAAAATGTAGAATGTTTTGAGAAAGAAGCAGATAGATAAGCTATGGGAGGAGATGCAGTAGAATCTATGGTTCTGATATCACTGCTACTACTAATAATAACAATAACAATAAATTCTAATAAATGCCAAGAAAATAATAAGGTATACTAAGTATTAAGCATTCACTATATTTGAGGCCTTGTATTTTTAGGGATTTATAATTTGTTACTGAGCACTTCCCATGGGAAGTAACTACTTGTTTCTGATGAGGAAACCAAGGTATAGAGAATTTACATAAACTATTTAAAATTATGCCAAGTGGTGGAGAGTCTTGAATGTTATATTGAAGAACTGGTCTTGAATTCTGTGATTACAGTGCTTCACTGGTATTCTAACATCAGAATGCAATGTGACTTCTTCCCATATTGAAAGTGATATAAAATGCATTTAGTCAATAAATATTAACTGAATGTGTTTTATGAGTCAGACATATTTTTGTTGCTTGGAATATATCAGAACAAACAAAAAACAACAACAAAACTGTCCTCATGACACTTACATTCTAGTGGAAGGAGACAGAAAATTAAAGAAAAATGCACAAACACAATGAAAAAAATTACATATTTTAAGAAACAAAAGCTATGGGGAGGAAACAGAGTAAGCTGAGGAGGCTAGTGAGAACAGGCAGTGTTCCAGTTGTAAAGGTTAATAGAGAGGTCAGCATGGGCTGCCTTAAGAAGGTAAGTTTTGAGCAAAACTTGATGGAGGTGAGTTAGCCAAGGAGATATCTTTAGAAGAGTGTTCCAAGGAGTGGAGAGGATTAGAATGAATAATCTAAGGCTAGTGTGCTTGGAATGTTTGAGGGTTAGCAAAGATGCCACTGTGGCTGGAGAGGACTGACAAAAGGGAGTGTGGTCACATGAGTACCTTGGGGGAAAGATTATATACAACTTTGCAGGACATTGAAGATGTTGGTTGTCTCACTAAGCAAAATAAGAAGTTACTCATTTCAGGGTTGTGAGCCAAAGAGTAAAGTCTTTCTCACCTTTCAAAAGAATCAGTCTGTTGAGAAACAGTAGACAAAAAATATACAGTGGCAAATTTCTTCACTAATCCAGGATCAAGAAAATGGTGGCTTTGGACCAGTATAAGAGTAATAGAGTTTACTAAGAACTGATTGTGGTCTAGATATAATTTGAAGATAGAGACAAAGGAATTTTTTTTAAAAGGATTGAATTTTGAATGTAAAATAAAGAGTGAGGTAAAAAGTGACTTTAAGATTTGGAGCCTGAGATTCTAGAGGATGAACGTTGACATCAAATGAAATTACATCTATAGTTCAAACTATTATAGTGAGTACATTCTTCCCTTTCCTTCAGTTTAAGTAAGGATCCTGATCCCAGATGAATTAGGACAAACAGTGATACAGACCTGTTGTTCAGGAATAATTGTTAATATCATTCTGGTTTAAATGATACATTTTGTGATTACTGTGCTGGACATTGTTATGTGCTGCCCAGAGAACCCTTCAATGAAAGAAAGATTCGTTGTCTGACCTGTTAGAAATACTATTGATAAATAACTATCAACTGTCAGCATCTCCAGGGATTGCTTTGATTGCAGTAGGTCATCACATCTGGGCTTTTCCTTCTTGGGATGCCTCACATCCAATGACCTGTTAATGAGGGAGTATAAGGGTCTGCATCTTGACCCCACTCAGGCAATTCTTAAGGGTCATTCTAGTTCCAAAGCTTCCCATGGAATTGACACAGTGCATTGTCGGGTCTATATCATGACTTGATGTGTTGGTTTTCTATTACTTCTATAACAAATTACCATAAAACTTAGTGGCATAAGCCAATATCAATTTATTATATTATAGTTCTCTACATTAGAAGTCTGACAGAATTACAAAACTAAAATCAAGGTGTCTAGAGAGCTTTATTTCCTTCTAGCGTCTTGAGGGAAATAAATTTCCTTGCCTTCTAGATTTAGAAGACATCCACATTCTATGGCTGATGGCCTCTTCTTTTACTGTCAAAGCTTGCAATGCTGCTGAGTCTTTCTCACACTGTATCACTCTGACATGACTCTCCGCATTCTACTATTAATGACCCTTGTGATTACATTTGGCTTACCTGGATAATTCAGAGACCTCTCCGTTTTTTAAAGGTAAGCCAATTAAAAACCTGTATTCCATTCATTACCTCAATCTCTCTTTGTAACGTAACCTAACACATTCACAGGTTCCAAGGATTATTATGTGAGTATCTTTGGGGATCTATTATTCTGCCTACAATACTTAATGTTTTTCTCTGTCCAATCCTGTTTTATTCCCCTTCTTTTGACAGGTGTGGATCTTCAAGGCACACTTCAATGCATGTCATGCATGATAAACTTTTCTCAGATTCTGCCTCCTAACAATGTTTCATGTGCTTATTTGGGTGATAATAGTATCCACTTGTGGTCTTCATTTTGCTGTTTAGAGCTCCTCACCCTTTTTTTTTTTCATTATTTTTAACCATGCCCTGTATACTGACTCTGTTGCTTCCCTCATCAACATGTTCCATTCTCAACTCTTCTGCTATAAGCTCCTTCTCACATTACCATACTATTTGTCTTTATTTTTCACTACCAAACTTCTGTAATATGTTACACTCCACATACTTTCTTTGCCAATGAGTTATTATCTTGACCACCATCCAGAAACAATTATCCTATGTCCAATTAGGATCTTTTCTCAGAGATGAATCTCCTCAACTTCAGCAACTTTTAATGCGATATAGGTTGTCTCATATTATGAATATCTACACTATTTGAGGAAGGACTTATTCTTTTCCATATATTTGCTTTTACATTTTAGTTGCTATCCAGAATACATTCTGTCTTACACCTCACAGCCACCACTGTATCCTTACGTATAGTTTTAAGGGATTTTCTGCCCATAGTACTTTGTCAAAGATGAGTTGGTTGAGAAAGAGAGGCTTTGCTTCTGGAATCTCTATCCTGTAGAAACTTAACTTCTAAAATTTCTTGATCTTCTGTTCCATTTAGGAAATCAGTCCCCCAACTGGAAGAGAGATAGGACATCTCAAGAAAAGAATGGTTATCCTCCTATATTTCATGCACCGCAAGGCCTACTTTTTAAAGTAAGCATCTTCTTAGCTCTCCAATACTGCTTCCAAACCATTGTCTCACTTTTCTTATTAAAAAAAAAATCACAACTACTTTACAGTTCATGTCACTTGAGACTAACTTGTTGGTCACTCTCCTCTTCTACTTATGGTCACTGAAGACTTTTGAATTGACTTCTTTTCCACCAGCATTTTGTTCTCATTCTTGGTCATTTCAAAACTCAGATGGATAATTCATTTCTCTGATGATTAGTGAGGCTGAGCACTTTTCATGTGTCTGTTGACTGCTGTATATCTTCTTTTGAGAAGTGTCATTTCAAAACTCATGGATAATTCATTGAACTCTTCTTGACTCCCTTACCCATAACAATCTTTCTTCTACCTCAACAACTGCTTCTTACAGTTGCACCCCATAACTATACCACACTCCCAAATTCCAAATTTGAACATCCTATTCTTTTCTAAATCTTGTCCTCTCAACTAATTTTAATAGAATCTCACTTCAACAGTTGTTTGAAATAATTGAGGACTCTCATTCCATTAATGCGTCTACCTTTTTGAAGTATGATTCAATTCTTCAGTCACATCTCGTCTTTCTTTTTTTCAGCTTAGAGTTCATATCTACTGCATATACTTGCCCTTAAAATAACACTTTTCCAACTTTATTTTCTTTCCTTATGTCAACATTTCTGACAAAACCCAAATCCTGGATGAGCCTGATTATTGACAACAACACTTTCTACCTAAGCATTTGAGCATTCCTGGAGAAAATTGAATGACCAGTATGACTTGTCTCAACTGAATGGCCTCAGATCTTGAATGGGTACTTGACATTGCCTAACAATCCTTCTATATTTCATTTGTTTCCTCACTCTCTGAAGATGGCCATTTTACAACTCCTTTCTCCTTAAATTTCCAACACACTTTCTTGAGGCCGACTGACATACTTTCCTCTTGAGAAAAGCAAAGCAATCAGACAGGTTCTTCTCCATCTTCCCACTCTCACTGGTGTACCAGTGTAACTGTATATGCACAGTTATTTTATTTTCTTTCTTTTGATCCTATGAATAGGCTGATCCCTCAGTTCTGCTTAATAGTCCCTTCAGACTGACAACTATTCTGGTCCTGAAAAATGTCCCCCTCTTTTTCTTTCATCATTAACTTCTTACTCTCTGCTGGATCAATTTTATTGGTTTACAAACATCCACTCCACTATCATCCATCTTAAAAAATCATCCCCATCTCAATATCTTTATCAGCTATTTTCCTGTTTCTTTGCTTTTCTCAGCAAAGACTCTCATTACTTTCTATATCTGAAATCACTATCTTAATACTTTCCTTTTTTTTTTTTTAACCATGCCTGACTGAGATTCAGTCTCTAGTACTTTATTGAACTTCCTTTGTCAGGCCCCTATCAACCAACATATTGGTATATCCCTATTGTTAATGTACTCACACTTGCAAGAGCTTTAATCCACTGGTCCCCTTTATCCTTGGCAGGACATTTTCCTCCCCAGGACTTCCAAAATAACACACTTTCCTGTTTCACCCTCCTCTGGTTGCTCTTTCTATGCCTTCTTTTCTTGTGCTCTACTTCTCTACCAGACATACTGAAGGACTTTAAGAGTTGGTTCCCCTTTTGTCATATCGTCTATTCTCATGACTTTAAATGTATCTGTATGGGTAAATAAACAAAGCTCTAGACTTTAAATTTATGAGAAGCAATTAGTATTGTTTTATAATCTCTTCACAAATTATCTCATTAACCTTGTGAAGATGAGAAATAATAATCATAGAGTCATTTATCCCTCCGGAAATCATTCTGGTTTTCAGAGGCATTTTGGAGATTACCTAAGCACATATGCCAAAACTCAGTTTAGTTTTTTTTTAATATTGTTTCACACCTACTTGGAATTATTTCAAACCAAAGAAGTGAAAGGTTATACTGCAGATACAAGGGTTTTAGTACATTTAGACAAAAGACAGAGCAATTTATTTCTTTACTTTGAAGAGAGATAATTAATGAATTTTGTTACTTGGTGTATAGGACATAGTTTCGCTTTCTTCAGGTCTTGCTTGAATTTGATTATTTATATTATAAAGGGTCTTTGTTTAATTTTGTTTTTTTCTGTTAACTCAAAGTAAGTTTGTGCTTTTATAGTCTTATATAATACATCTTTGCTAACTCCCAAGATTACAAAAATTTTGTTTCATGTGTTTTTCTGGAAATTTTATAAGTTTAGCTTTTATAAGTAAAGCTATAAATTTTTGTGTTACATTTATGTACAGTGTCAGGTAAGATTCAAGTTTATCTTTTTCCATATGCATATCTAGTTCTTCAAGCACCATTTGTTGAAAACTTTTTACTTTCTCTTTGAATTACCTTTGTTACAATTCAGTTGATTGTATATATGTTGGTCTATTTCCCCATTTCTTCATCACCAAAGTCCCAGGAGTAGGACTCCATTTTCCTGCCACATTTTATATTTGAAACATGGAAGAATTTTCATTTTAATAATGACCTTTTCATTTGGTTTTTATCTTATCAACATTTTACATGTGCTATTTTTAAAAGTCTAATAGTTTTATAAGACTTGGAATTAAAAATTGCAGTACTCTGCATAAAACCTCTCACTCCTAATCTTCTCTTCAGAGGCAATAACTTTAAATAAGTTTTATAGCTAATTCTTTTGTTATTTGTCTCCACAGATCATTATATTTTTACTTCCACACTATTTTTTTCAGTCTTAGGCATTAAGTTATAATTTTTTGGTTGATTTTCTCTTTATAATAAGATACATATTCTAGAAGTTTGCCAAAGAAGTGGAAATTGTAAATACAAAAAAAAATTAAAAATGAAGTAGATATAGAAATTTAAAAATCCAATAGTAGAGTTAACAGATGAACTTGAGGAAATCTTAAATAAATTGCAAGTGGCATGGTGATAGAAAGTTACAAAGAGGTATAAAATAAAAAAATAATTCTGATATGTGAAGAACAAGAAGAGTTTAAGGAAGAGAAAAAAGAGAAAACAGAGGAAAGTAAGACATCAAATAAATAGTCCCAGTAACACTTCCAGAACTGAGTTTCCAGGTTAAAGGGGTTGGCCAGAAGTCTAGCAGGTAAAATTATACCAGGGCACTTAATTATAACTTTTTTGAAATCTAGGAAATATATGATTCTTCAATTTTTAAAAAGCATACAAGTTTTTATAGGAATGATTCAGAATCAAAATAACATCAAATTTTTAATTAGAGCAAGGGCTGGGAAACTCTGGACTATTGGCATATTGTTTATGGTATTTTTGTGTTAAAACAGAAGAGTTGAGTAGTTTTGACACAGAACATATGGTCTGAAAAGTCTAAAACATTTCCTGTCTGGCCCTTTTCTGAAAACGTTTAACAATGCCTGTTTTAGAAATATACTAGTGTTTTATAAACAATCGATTAATCATTTTAAAATCTGGAAACAAAAATATTTCCAACTTAAATTAGGCAATCAAATAAATCCATGAAATTTGAGAGTAAAATACAGACATCTTCAGTATATAATATCTCAGAAATTTACTTCTCTCTATATAATTAAATTCCATTTTTTCTCCTACTATTGTTTTTTTAAACTCCTTCCTTTCCATTTGTGTAGAAATTTTTTACTTTTCTTCATAGTTAAATTATGAATAAATAACTTGAGATGTATGAGCAGTGACTTTCTCACTGAAGGCACTATTCCTTCATTAGAACCATGGAGAAAATGGGCCCAGGTCCAAGCTATAGAGTGGTCACCTCCAAAGGCAGAATGGGCCACCCCATCCGAAATTTAGTTTGAGCACTGAGATAGTGACACCACATACACCAAGAATTTATGACAAAGTTTATCACTCACAAAATTAGACTTTCTGGAGGAGAGCAGGGAGTGTTTCCAACCAGGCTCAAATTGGTTTTAAAAAGCAGATATCAGGGTTTTAGGGTATTTAAAGGGCGGAGCTGGAGTGAAAGTCCTTGCCCAGAGGCCAGGAACATGTATAGTTTGAACTTTCCACCGGTGCCAGAGAACAGATCAGACAAGATAGCTTATCAGCTTCCCAGATATAAGACAGATAGCCAAAGGGACATGGAAAGACTCTTTCTGATGGGACACATTATTTGAAGAAGTTTCTTCCTTTTTCTATTTTGTCAGATTGTTGCCCTCTGATAGAGCAAAATGTTTATTTTTTCTTATGCTAGGGTACCCAAGAGAAGTATGATAATAGGGCAATTGGTATGATAATGATCTGATGTTATTTAACAGACATCAAATTTAAACTGATGGGGTTACTTATAAAATATTTTATATGTATGTTTACTTAAGTTACTGTTTAGAAGTTTTAAATTTCTGTTCCAGGCAGACAGTTCCAGCTTCCTTTGTGAGAGCTAATACTAACAGGACTCTTTACAAGGTAAACTTAAGATTTGTAGAACAAGACTGGGGGCGGTGGCTCAAGCCTGTAATCCCAGCCGTTTGGGAGGCTGAGGTGAGAGGATTGCCTGAGCCCAGGGGTTTGAGACCGGCCTGGGCAACTTGGTGAGACCTCATCTCTACAACAAATCAAAAAAATCAGTTGAATGGGGTGGTGCATGCCTGTAATTCCAGCTACTAGGAAGGCCGAGGTGGAAGGGTTGCTTGAGTCGAGCAGGTCAAGACTGGTGGCCGTGAGCGTGCCTGGGCAACAGAGTGAGACTCCAACTAAAAAAAAATTAAGATTTATGGAACATACATACAGACTGTTTTCTATAATAAATTGTTTGAAGTGAATATTGGGCGCTCTAGTGTGTCTGGGGCTGATGTTTTCTCAAGTGGAAAGCACCTGTTCAAGGTGGGGACCCTGACATCTTGTCAATGTGATAGCACTGAACAGAAGCTCTCACAAGGTTTTATGATGTCTCTCCTGATTAATTTTCAGACATCCAGTCCTCTTTTGTTGGGCAGCACGGTTGGTTTCATGTTCTTGCTACTGTGAACAATGCTGTGATAAACATACGTGTGCAGGTATCTTTTTAATAGAGTTATTTGAGTTCTTAAGGGTATATTCCCAGTAGGGGGATTGTGGGATCATATGGAAGGTCAATTTTTAGAACTTTTAGGAATCACCACAACTGTTTTCCACAGAGGCTGTGCTAGTTTACACTCCCACCAACAGTGTAGAAGTATTCCCTTTTTGCCACATCCTCTCCAGCATCTGTTATTTTTTGGGTTATTGATGATGGTCATCCCGACTGGAGTTAAGTGGTATCTCAGTGTAGTTCTAATTTGCTTTTCTTTGATGACTAGTGAGGCTGAACACACTTTTTTATGT